>CM028687.1:61893328-62034127 GCA_016771965.1 Brassica carinata | reverse complement strand
TAGTGTTATTAACAAATCAAAATGAATTCAAGTAACTTTTTTAAAAATGTGTTATAAAATCTTCTCGAATCCAAATAATTATTTGATCAAATTGGTCCGACGTATATATCAAAACCGTATGCGAAAACTCTGAATATATGTTCTTTGTTACAGCATAAAACTATTGATAGAGTTCTAGCCCGTGGTGAGAAGCTAGACAGCCTAGTGGAGAAGAGCTCAGATCTGAGCATGACATCGCAGGTAACATTCTAACATTTCCATACTAGCTTTTCCCTCCTTAACTTTCTCACTCTCTCGGTCTCTAGCCTTACTTAGTTGGTTAACTCGGTAGAAACGAAAGGATCATATGAGCGATGAGCTTGAAAGCTTTGTAGATATAAGTAGAGGAACTTTTGCATGTTGGAAACTATTGCATATCACTTGTTGGGTTTATAGGAGATATATAGAGGAGGTATGTGGACTCTGAGACTGAGAAAAACTGATTTTGGTTTTTGGATGAAACAGATGTTCTACAAGAATCGAAGCAAATGAATTCATGCTGTACTATTCTGTGAGCTGCAACTCTGGGTGTCCCGGGTATATATATAGTCATCCAAACTTTTGCTTGGAGAGAGATTGTTTTTCTTTTATATCTACTGATTCCGCGTCTCTAGTTTGCATAACGCTTTGGAATTCTATAAGACTCGAGTCGTGTGATGTGTCATCGAATTACAAAATGTCAATTTCAAACCGTCTTTGCCATATTATATGATTTCTTTTGTTTAAGTTCTCTTATGGTAAATATTTATTACACATTCTTTTCTGGACTCCGTTACTCTGTTACGCAAATAGATTTAGATGTTTAAAAACCAACAAAAGTAGGACGTTCATTACTGGAGTAAACAAAAGGGGTAGTATATTACATAGACAGAGCAAGTACAAGGAGGTGAAACAAGTCTTTTAATGTGTCAGGTAACTATTTGCCGAAGATAGATTTGATCCACCAAATACCCTTGTTAGCCCTGTTCGTTGTTAGATCGCGGCGGTAGCGTCTAGCGACAGATTTTACAAAGCAAAAAAGAAAAACTTAAACGGAAAGAAAGAAGAAAAATGGAAGAAATCCTTGTTTTCATGTCGCAGCCAAGAGAGAGAAAGGAGGAACACTGACGCTATTTAATTTGGCGACACAAATACCACCGGATTCCGTCAGAATAATTGACGCTGCGTTCTCTGTTTTAACACTGGCGGCAAGTTAAGCAAAAAATGATGAACAATTTCCAGCCGCTCATGTCAATTGCTGCGATCAACTAACGAACAGGGCTGGTGTCGTCAGGAGCAGCGTCGGACTCGGGTGGTGTGTCACTCTGAGCTGTCTTGCGAAGCTTGCTAACATCATACCCTTGCTCCACCGCCTTCTCCACCAGCTGCTTGTATGTCTCTTCCTCCACGTGCGCCGTCCTGCTCAGGATCTACACAGCCCACATATAAGTCAATATCAATCCTTGTTAGCTTTTTTTATTATTCATCATAAAACAAAGAAACCTACCCAGAGATAACTCCTTGAAGGCTGGCCAATGACGGCATGCTGGTACTCAGGATCGATATACAGCACCCAGTAGTCGCCGGTAACGGGAATGATAGGGAGGAAAGGAGGGACGTAGAACCTGACTTTGAACTTGGCCTCGTCGCTCTTAGGATCGGTTTTGAAAGCTGAGCCTTGGATGAAACCTCTCTTGCCTCCGTCCCACGTCTCGTTCAAGACTTTCACGGTCCCGTCGGGGTTAAGGGTGTAGGTGGCGCGAGTGTCTGCACCGTTCTTGGGTTGGAACCTGGAAGGGAAAGAAGCAACCTCGTACCAACGGCCCATGTACCTCTCCAAGTCTAGACCTTTCACCACTTCCATCTCTTTCTTCTCGGTCGTCATCTTCTCTTCTCTTTTCCTTCTTCTCTAAGATTCAAGATATTTTATTTCCTCTGAGGTAATGGGATAAGAAAGATGGGTTCTATTTAACGAAGGAGATTTCCGTGGGAGGAGAGGCTGACACGTGGGAAGCGTGTAGGGCAGATGGTTCTAGCGGCATCTATGAGTTACAATGCGAAAGTTAAACACAAATGTCTCTTTTTCTTTTCGTTGTTCGGTGGGGTAGAATACAAAATACAATGGGCGAGAACGTGACACAAAAATGGTATTTAACTGAAGAAAAATAGATGCAACCGGTAGAGGGGGCCATGGACTAAGGCGGTAGAAAAGAATCAAGACCAAATCTAGTAGCCACTGACACCATTCCGTTACTCTCATCCTGCACCAAAACGTAATCTTAAAGTCAGAAGGATAAAGACATGTTTGAACGAAACGTAAGATTATAGAATGTATTTTATCCCCTTTTTCTTAGAAAGGTTATGTAACATATGCTTAAGAATGAAATACTATTGTTAGTTTGTTACTAAGCATATTTATTTCATCCTACCAGTAACATTGCCTGATTTTTTTTCCAATCTAGTTTTTATTTATGCTGAAAAGAGGTCTGTCACACTAATTGTATTTGATGTAGAAAGTTTGACCAAAAATCAAACTACTAGGAATGAACAAAACATCCATGAAATTTGATTCAATTAATTATATGTTTTAAGTCCGAAAAATCAGAATATCCAAATCACTGAATGTCATCCATTACCCATGTTCGAAAATGCGGTCTAGGCGCCCGGATTCTCGGCGTGGAAGTGCTAGGCGACTCTTCACCGTGGTGTTTACGGTCAGTTCGGTTGATAAATCGGAGTTACAAAAAAAGCCACTTTTTGTTCAGTTTTATGTTAAAACAGGTTTGTATTTGTTAGATCTATTAAGTTTTAACTAGATTAAGTGAAAAATGATGGAAAAGAATGAAAGATCTGAAAAAATAATAGAAGCCACCATTTTTATAATCAGAAAATCCCAGATTTAGATGGAAGAAGACGAAAACTGAATTGACCATTTTAATCTTCATATTAAGAGAAAAAGCAAAAAAAAAAAAGACAGAAAAGAAAATGCCTGTAACTCTGGTTAATTGGTACATAAGGTAGTAACTACCATATGTCCCACTGTGTTCTCTTGTATCATCTATCCTTCGTTAATATTTATACCTATAAACGTTTAAAATTAATCCCTGATGACTCTCATTGGTATTAGATTTTCTATCAACTCGCTAGGCGTTTCCGAACATGGTCCGTTACAAACAGATGCAAGTGGATCTCAAGGATGGACTTTCTTCATTATTATTACCTTCCCGAGTTCCCGGAAGCTTCAGCAAGCATAGTTGAAAAGATTGTTGGGTCACGAGTGGGCCCTGACGAGAACAGTACTATCTTCAACTAATCTCGAAATAATAGAAAACTTGGATCTGAGAAGTTCCCGAGACATCGGAGAGAAGGGGAGAGAGAGAGAAGAGGAAGCGAAATAATGGAGCGAGAGGGGGAGGAGGAGAAGAAGAAAGAGGGATCGTACAGGTATTGGGTGAGAGAAGCCACATCAGACGCAGCTCCTCCTCCTCTTCCTCAGAAGCTCACTAACAACGACGTCGTCGCTCCCAATGCTCCTGCTCTCGGCTCGCTCTGGAACCAGGTTTTGCTATATTCCTTTTCATCTCTCAACTTCCTTCTATACCATTCTTTACATCTCTTCTCTTGTTTCCTCAGGCTGGCACTTGGGAGGAGAAAAATCTCACTAAATGGGCCACTGATCGATTAAAGGTTTCTTCTTTCAGTGTTCTTTTGTGCTTTCTATGGCGAAAGTATTAATCTTTGGTAACTTTGAAATCGAATCGTTGCTCGCAGGAGCTGCTGCGATCAGTGGGCTCTTTGCAGTTTTTTCTTCTGGAAAAGCTGAGATTGTTGATGTTAACAGATGTGTTGGAGATGTGAGTTTTCTCATCTTTGTATTATTCTCTATGTTTGTTATGGAACTGATGATGATGATGATGATCCATTCTTCCTCTAGGCTTTCTTGGTGACAGTTAGGAACAAGAAAAGAGTTGGCTATACTTACGAGCTTTCCCTCAAAGTCCAAGGTAACACTCTCCACTCATTCACTATTGTATGTGGATAGTCTTTCGATTAAGATGTACTGCATTTTGAGTTTTGTAGTTCCTACAGTTTGTCTTTACTCATGTGAACTACATCTTGTTTGCATGCATGATTGGTGATTTACTCAGGAGAGTGGTCATTTGAAGAGGATATGAAGAAGGTGAAGGGGAGTCTCGACATTCCTGAGTTCTCATTTGGCGAGCTTGATGATCTTGAGGTAACGCCATCTATGCGTAGAGACTTTGATATGATTAGGGAAGGATGGTTAGGATGGTTTAGGATGATTGGATGGTGATACATGTATGCACTTTGTGCATTGGAGCAGGTGGATGTGAAGGTTAGCGATGACAAAGAGCTTTCCCAGCAACTGAAGCAGCGGATTAGGCTGGATTTGAAGCAGTTCCTGGAGCCTATACGCCTGAAACTCGGCCAGTTCGAGCAGGAACTCAAAGATCGATAGTGGTTGGTTGTTCTCATTGTCTTCTTCTTCTTTCCATTTTATAACAGCCATTTTCAGTTAGCGTCGAGAACGTGGCCAGACATATAGTATTACATCTTAGCAGTTCTTCTTTTGTATTCATGCTACATCTGTTTACCACTAACACGTCTCCGTTGATTGTCGAAGTTTCTGTTAATCAATCATTTTTTTAGTCTTTTACCTAATGGGAATGGTTTCTATAGTGTATGTCAATAAGTTAAAAAAAACAGAGTATAAAGCACAGAAACAACAGAGAAATATATAATTTGAAGAGTCTTCTAATCTATATTACAGTCCAGCTTTATCTTCACTTCTCTTCTTTCTTTTGAGCTCACTCATACCTTCTTGGCCTTTTCCAAATCTTTGAAAGAGTTGAGTAATACTGAATGAAGCTTTCTTGTAGCTGACCAGCTGAGCCATGAAGAACCTCCTGCTTCCAACAGAGCTTTCCCTACCTTTTCTTTGTTCACGTCATGAATGATCCACATTATCATTCAAAAACTAAGCTTTCTTTTTCTGCATTCAAATCCTCTGCTACATTCTCATCCTTTTCCATGTTCATATTGTCAATCTCACTATCTCCCTCGGAAACACCACGCAAGTTGCCAGAAACTAGATACGCTACTGCTGTTCCCATTAGACCATAAGTGCTTCAGTTTCTTTGTTTCCCCCTTAACTTGTACATCTTCAATAACAAAGCCCGTTATTGAAGGCTTTGATGGGGGCTTTAAGCGGGCAAAGATGAGGCCAGTAATATCCTGATGAGGTTTCTTGTTGGGTGGGTGGGGGGTCCCATTTATTAATTCAGCATTATTTTGAAACAGACAAGACAATGAATTGACGAAAGACAAATCCTTGTTTCGTCGTCTGCGAAAGGATCTCTCGGAGAGAAAGATACAGTCGTTTACTTAAACGTGTTCATTTTTCCTTCTAGTCAGATGGCGCGTGGGCTACTACAACACTCGTGAGTCTACTTACTGGGTTCTAACTTTTTTTCACTTTCTGCTATGTCGGACTTCTTGTTTATCAAACAGTTACTGTAATGAAAAATAGATGTAATAAAACTTGTGATGTTAGAAGAAAAAATGCAAGGAAGAGGAAATGATGAACATGAGTGCACGTATTAGAGCAAACAGAGTGTGTGGTCCTTTTATATGAGAGATGGGTCCATGTGAGTTTTGTACAAAGATAGCGATATCTATCCTCCCAGGCTTCCGCATTATCGCTCATTTGCAGCCTCAGAAACATGATTGTTTGAAAAAAAACATACCATAGGTTAGGTTCAGACTTTCAGTGCAGTTGTGAGTTTCTTTGTCCCTTTTAAAGCAATTTACTATGTATCCATGAGCTGCAGCTCATAAAGCTACACGTCTAGTAATTCTTTTTTTGTTTATTTTTATTACCAACTTCATCTTTCTTTAACGTGTTTCTTGATCACTTTAACGGCTTTTATTGGCTGTTCCTGGAACCTGCAGGTGTGATTGCCCCCATCCATCTATCTAACTCTTTGTTAAAACTTGTCTGGTTTTGAATTTCCCAACCAATTCATTACTCTAAAGAAACGGTATGGAGAGGCCAAGAGCCCCTCCTTCTTCCTTGACCGATTTGGAGCCGTTAAGTGAACGCAGATCCCTCGAGGTCTTCAACCCCTCGAGTGGATCTTCTTCTTCATCAAAGCCTCACGATGGCAACGGCAAAGGCAGCAAGTGGATGGAGTTTCAAGACTCTGCAAAGATAACTGAGAGAACCGCTGAGTGGGGATTATCAGCTGTTAAGCCGGAGTCAGGAGAAAATGGCATTACCTTCAAGCTGTCTACTGAAGTTGAACGAAGCAAGATGTCTAGGAGGTCATCCGAAGAATCAACGTCCTCTGACTCTGGAGCCTTCCCTAGAGTATCACAGGAGCTCAAAACCGCTCTTTCCACCTTGCAGCAGACCTTTGTTGTCTCTGACGCCACGCAGCCGCACTGTCCCATAGTGTACGCCAGCAGTGGATTCTTCACTATGACTGGTTACACTTCCAAGGAGATTGTTGGAAGAAACTGGTACGACTCCCCTCTCATATCCTGTTTTTTAGATTCATCCATGATTGCTACTTAGCATAATGTTGTTTTTGAAACCCATGCTTAGCCGGTTTCTGCAAGGACCGGACACAGACCAGAAAGAGGTTGCCAAAATCAGAGATTGTGTGAAGAATGGAAAGAGTTACTGTGGAAGGCTCTTAAACTACAAAAAGGACGGAACTCCCTTCTGGAATCTTCTTACTATCACTCCTATCAAGGATGACCAAGGCAACACCATCAAGTTCATTGGGTACCTTCCTGTTTTTTTTTTTCCTTATTTAAACGACTGTCTACTCTATCATTCATTTTCACACTTTTTTTCATTTGTTTGTTTGCAGGATGCAGGTTGAAGTAAGCAAATACACAGAAGGCGTGAACGATAAAGAATTGAGGCCTAATGGACTCTCTAAATCCCTTATCCGATATGATGGTTTCTGCTTCTCTACATCTTTCTATAGAATTAACACTTAGATATACAAAATGCTAACATGTCTTGTTCTTGATGTTGGTATCAGCTCGCCAGAAGGAGAAAGCTTTGGATTCCATGACAGAGGTCGTGCAAACAATAAGGCATCGCAAGTCTCAAGTGCGGGACTCCGTGAGCAATGATGTTATGGTTAAGCCAGATAGTGCTACTACTACACCTGGTAGACAAGCTATACAATCAGACGAGGCTTCAATGTCAGCCAAAACACCTGGACGTGTTTCTACTCCAGCGAGGTGAGTCTTTTTCAGCACCATATCCTTAAAGGCATGTCTCTTGCTCACAGAAGTGTAACCACTGACATGGATTAGTTAGTTAATTCTGATGCTGTACATGTGTACCCTGAATGATTTGTGATCAATCCTCATGCAATGTGCAGGTCAAAGAGCAAATCACTTAGCTCGAATAAAAGACATGAAGATGGTCCTAGTGTGGAGCCTGAAGAGCTGATGCTGAGCACAGAAGTTATAGAGCTTAGAGACAGTTGGGACCGTTCAGAAAGAGAAAAGGATATACGCCAAGGGATTGATCTAGCGACCACTCTTGAGCGCATAGAGAAGAATTTCGTCATCAGTGATCCTCGCCTTCCTGATAATCCCATTGTAATGTTTATTTCAGTGTGATACTATGTTTGGTGCAGACATGTAACCTTGAAATGATAATTCAAACTGGTTTCTATGCAGATATTTGCATCAGACAGCTTTCTCGAACTGACAGAGTACACACGTGAGGAAATTTTGGGAAGGAACTGTCGGTATGTGAAGTATTCTTCTCC
The DNA here is from genome assembly GCA_016771965.1 of Brassica carinata. NCBI lineage: Eukaryota > Viridiplantae > Streptophyta > Magnoliopsida > Brassicales > Brassicaceae > Brassica > Brassica carinata. The sequence continues at coordinate 62,026,289 of CM028687.1, read as the reverse complement.
TTGTATCTTTTACTCATGAGATTCATCATGCCTGGTGACTATGCAGTCTTCTCGGCTGTGTTTTTTTCTTATTTACGTGATATGAATCTATGCAAATTTGTTGGCCTCAGGTTTCTTCAGGGGCCAGAGACAGATCAGTCAACTGTCCAGAAAATAAGAGACGCAATTAGAGATCAAAGGGAGATAACTGTACAGTTGATTAACTACACTAAGAGCGGTAAGTTATCTCATAATGAAACATTTTTTAAAAAATTATCTTGCAAGTTTCCAATTTGGTATGCTCATCAAAGCTCTAAATCAATGCAGGAAAGAAGTTCTGGAACTTATTCCACTTGCAACCTATGCGTGATCAGAAGGTCGCCATGAGATTATTGTTATATCTAGATTCAGTTCCTTGGAAGAAAACTGTGAAGTGTTTGCTGACTACATGATTTTTTCATCATTAGGGAGAGCTTCAATACTTCATAGGTGTGCAGCTTGATGGAAGTGACCATGTGGAACCCATCCGAAACCGTTTGTCTGAGAGAACAGAGATGCAGAGTTCTAAACTGGTACGTGGTTCATCCCTACTGCAACTTTTACAAATGATTTTTTTCCATTAAAGGAGGCTCTCACATTGGTCATAATCCAGGTGAAAGCTACAGCAACAAATGTAGATGAAGCTGTCAGAGAACTTCCAGATGCTAATATGGTAAGGTATACTAATTCAATGATTACTTTTTCAAAGATGTCAAACATATAAACTCAATGGATTTGTCAATGTGCTTTAGACGCCGGAAGACCTGTGGGCTGCACACTCGAAGCCTGTCTATCCTCTGCCTCACAAAAAGGAGAGTACTTCCTGGAAAGCAATACAAAAGGCATGCATCAAAAACCACATTACTTTTGACTTTGTTTCTCAGTCATTGTGTTTTGATTGCAATATTCTCTTTTGTAGATCCAAGCTGGTGGAGAAACAGTGGGACTACATCATTTCAAGCCAGTAAAACCTTTGGGGTCTGGTGATACTGGCAGGTACCATCTCCATTGTATTCATTTAAACTTGAAATCAAAACTGTCCTTATACTTAAATGATTTTACTATTTTTATTGGTTGCAAAGTGTCCATTTGGTTGAACTGAAAGGCACAGGGGAGTTGTATGCCATGAAGGCAATGGAGAAAACCATGATGTTGAATCGTAACAAGGTATATGATGGAGAATGAATTCCACAAAAATGAAATTTATATTATATCTCTCTCATTGACAAGGTGCAGTTTTAAACAGGCTCACCGAGCACGCATTGAAAGGGAAATCATTTCCCTTCTGGATCATCCTTTTCTTCCCACTCTCTACGCTTCCTTTCAGGTATGGATGTTTTTTCTTTTTGTTTGTATCAGTTCAGCTCTTGCGTCTAATTGCTAAAGCGTTTTGTTTCTTTCTTCAGACGTCTACGCATGTTTGTTTGATTACAGACTTCTGCCCCGGTGGAGAGTTGTTTGCATTGCTTGATAGACAACCCATGAAGTTTTTGTCGGAGGATTCAGCAAGGTACCCCTATCCATATGTTTATTACGTGTAACACAAGATACACTTGTCAGAAGCAAATATCAGTGCGGTATAATGACTAAATAGGGGCACTATGACCTCATGAGTTACTCTAATCAATTTCTTTCTCATCAGGTTCTATGCAGCAGAGGTCGTTATTGGCTTAGAATATCTTCATTGCTTAGGTAATAATCCTTGTCTCTGTTGACCTAAACATTTCTTGTTCACACATGTAGCCACACAGCTTGAATAGAGTCTCTTCCTTCTATAATATTCTTAGCAGTTTCATTGTATATATGTTCTATTAAACAGGAATAGTGTACCGAGACCTGAAGCCTGAAAACATACTGCTTAAGAAGGATGGACACATTGTACTAGCAGACTTTGATCTATCATTCATGACGTCCTGCACACCCCAGGTTCGACTCCATTTTTCTTTTCTAATTCAGCCCCATTAGTATTGGTAATATAAAGAAATGTGATGATCAAGAGAATAATGGTGTGTGCAGCTTATTGTTCCACCTGCACCTAATAAACGAAGGAGATCATCGTCATCCAAGAGCCGGGCATTACCTACATTTGTTGCAGAACCAATCACCAAGTCAAACTCTTTCGTTGGGACTGAAGAATACATTGCTCCTGTACGGTGATACACTTAATGTTTATCTCTTGAAATCTTCGTTTATAGCTAGGTTGTAACTGCATCTTCAGCATGTGTAAGATTTTGGGTATTCTGTTCATGGTTTATATATTTATTTCAGGAGATCATCACGGGTGCTGGTCATACGAGTGCTATAGATTGGTGGGCACTGGGTATATAACCTGTCACCATCTTACCTAATTATGATAACTTACCTCACAACCCCTTTTTAATATGCTGATCTTCTTTTTGTATGTATGTTTGTTTTAGGTATCTTGTTGTATGAGATGCTTTATGGTCGTACACCTTTCAGGGGTAAGAATAGGCAGAAGACATTTGCCAACATCTTGCACAAAGATCTCACCTTCCCCAGCAGTATCCCTGTGAGCTTATCTATCTTGTAACAGCCTATGTGTCTTTAGAAAATTACTAACCATGTATTGTATTGTGCAGGTAAGTCTTGTAGGTAGACAGTTGATCAACATGTTACTAAATAGAGATCCAAGAAAACGGTTAGGTACCAAAGGTGGGGCAAATGAGATAAAGCAGCATGCTTTCTTCCGCGGGATCAATTGGCCTCTCATACGGGACATGGTAGGACTAACTAATACATATCTTTTATATATCAGCTCGTGTCACACACTTGTGTTTTGTTGGCTAACATATGTAGAGTGATTGCAGGACCCTCCACCATTGGATGTACCATTGCGTATAATAGAGAAAGATCCAAAAGCCAAAGATATAAAGTGGGAAGATGATGGGATGCTTGTTAATTCTATGGACATTGACATTGATCTCTTTTAAACACCCACTCTTCCTTTCTTCTGCCTTTGAATCTCATTTTACTGCAAAACTCTTCCTCCTCAATAAAACAAAGGCGTTGTATTCTCTAGTTGCTTACATGTATATAGTCCACTCAGACATAAATGACTCTTTCATGTTCACACTAAAATCTTCAAATGATCAACAAAATAGAACATACATACTTTATGACCATGTTAGTATTGTCAAGTGTGACAGTATGTTAAGAGAGTATCACACAATCTTCCACTTCTAATCTCCAAATCATCAACAATATAATACAACCTTTATAACCAAGTTAGTATGTAATTGTGACGTTATGACGGTGAAATGTCTTTGAGCAGTCCAACCACCTGCTGCATCGTGGGTCGCTTCCATGATAGATCAGCCGTGCACAAGTAGCCTATCTTCACAGCTTCTGCAATCTGCTCCACCGGACCTGTCCCTTGCAGCGTCGGATCTATGGCTCTAGATCCTTCTCCTTGCCTCACCAACCCTCTCACCCAGTCCACCAAGTCCCATTCCGCCTTCTTCCCGCTCACAAGCTCAAGCAGAACGACTCCAAAGCTGTACACATCGGATTCCAATGTAGGTGAGCCATGTTCCTCCAGCTCTGTCGGTGTGTAGCCGTCTAAATCACTGATAAGTCCCTCGTTTAAGAGTTTGGCTAAACCAAATTCTGCTAGTTGAGGCTCCTGGCTAGAGTCTAAGAAGATTGTTCCAGCCTTCACTTCTCCGTGCACCACCGGAGGAATGCAGCCATGGTGGAGGAAAGCCAACGCCCTAGCTGTCCCCAATGCTATCTTATGCCGGAGTATCCATGACACAGAGCCATCTGTGGTGTGAAGTAAAGTATGCAAGTTAACATACTCTAGGTGCTCGTAGATCACTATTCTTTGCTCTGCAGCTATACAGTACCCAGAGAGAGGGACAAGATTAGGATGATTGATCCTGGCAAGGCGTTCGAAAGTAACCGAGGCTTCATGATCACTCAACGTGGCTCCACTCGAGACAACTTTCAAAGCTGCTCTGAACCCGCCGGGTAAGACTGCTTCATAAGTAGGACCAGACTTGCTTTCCCGCAACAATGCGCCACTATCAAAGTTAAGAGTGGCAGCCTTGAGGTCTGCAAGCGTCATCTTCATCAAAGGCTTATCAATCATCACAACAGGGACATAAGTTGATGAATCCCCTTGGTCTAACAAGTTTGGTTCCGCTGCTGGCTTCGTCGCCCATGTTCTTGATTTTCTTCTACCTCTCATTGCCACAAGTATAACCAACAGACCAACAAGTAAGAACGCCATGGAGATAGCTAAAGTCAAACCAATCTTAAGCCCTGTCTTCTTCTTGCTCACGCTCTCCCCCTTTTGAACATTTGCAGCGAAGGGGCAGTTGTTTGTGGAGCCAATGAAGGATGTCTGAATCATCCCTTGTGAGAGGTTAGGGTCACAAAAGGTTAGATTGTTGTGAGAGAAGTTAAACCTCTCCATTACAGGGAGCTTCTCCAGAACCCTCCTTGGAATGTCTCCTTCTAGCTTGTTGAGCGAGAGATCAAGTACTTCAATGTTCTTGAGAGGTAACAAAGGTACATTCCCAGTGAGGTTATTATAGGAGAGATCAAGAACCTTGAGCTGACTCAGCTGAGTGATTCCACTCGGAATGGAACCTGCCAGATTGGTTCTTGATAGATTCATATAATATAAACCTGAAAGCTTTAAGATTTGCGGGAACTCTTGTACTCTGAATCGATTTGACGCGAGGTTGAGGTGTCCCAGCTTCTGAGCTGAACTCAAACCGTTGAGAATATGCCCCACAAAACCATTCTCAGACAAGTCAAGATGAATTAAACCAGACAAGTTGTGTATAGGTCCGGCTATTAAATGCAATACATGCCCATCAAAGCGATTTTTACTGAGATCAACTGTCTCCATGTTTCCATGCAAGACTCCGTTCACCGAGCCCTGTAACAGATTACGCGAAAGGTTCAGACTTTTCAGCTCCGGGAAGGCGAAACCGAACTCAGCAGGGAGAGACCCGGTGAGGCGATTCGACGAGAGGTCGATGGAGACTAGAGATCTGCAGTTGAGAAGCCCTGGAGGGACGGCGAACTGAAAGGCGTTGTTGTTGAGGTCGAGAGTTGTGAGGCCGACGAGGGAGCTTATGGAAGCGGGGATTTCGCCGGAGAAGGTGTTGAAAGAGAGATCGAGGGTCTGGAGGGAGACGAAGTTGCCGATGTTGCTGGGGAGAGGGTCGGAGATAAGGTTGGAGGAGAGGTTGAGATGCTTGAGGGAGTCGAGACTCCAGAGGTCTGAGGGGAGAGAGGTGATTTTGTTGCGGCTGAGATCTAAAGACTGGAGCTTTATCATTTTTCCGATGGTGTTTTCGGGGATGGGACCGGATAGGTCCGACCCGGAAGCTGAGAAGTGGAGGATGTTCTGTTTTTGTTTGTCGCAGACTACTCCTGGCGAAGAACATAACGAAGAAAATGTGTGACCTTTGGGTGAAGAACTCATTTGGTTGAAGAAGTTTGAGAGATGAGAGGCGTCAGTGTTGGGATCTTGGCTCTTGGCTTGCTTGACGAAGAGGGAGAGGAGAATGAGAGTTCTCCATATACACAAGCGGCCCATGTTTTTGGAGTTTAGAGAAAGGTGAGGATGATCTCAGATTCTCAGAGAGAAGACAGACTGTGTGAATGACATAATGGAATCACGAGGTAGAGAGATGTGATGGTTTGGATGGAATACATTGAGAATCCCTTTTCACGTGAACAGCTTCAAGAAACCAGAGGTTAATCAGAAAGAAGATAAGGGGTTGTAAAAGGTTTTTTGGGGGAGAGTTGAGAGTGAGTTTGGCTGTATCCTCCTATAGAGAGGAGAGAGAGAGTCTTTGAAAGTCAAAAAAAAAGATTGGAGTTAGGTAAAGTTTTTTTCTTTTCTTCTTTTTGGCAGAGAGAGTAAATGGAATCTGTCTCAGAGTTTGAAATCCCAAAGTTGTCAAATGGATTTGGTTTGAGTGGGAGAGTGGGTGGTTGTGGTCTCTCATTTCTGCAGAGAGAGAGAGAGAGGATTTGGTGGGTTTCTTCTCTCTAGTGTTAAAAATATCACACCCTTTTTCAGTGGTTTCACACCTTTTTATTTTGACTCTTTCACGCCCCCTCCCCTTGGAATCATTCATCTCATTAGTCCCTAAACTGACGCCTAGACATGCGCCAAATAAGGAGAAAAAAAACAGAGAAAGTAGCCAAACTTACTATTTTAAGTAAAAACTTTATGCCAAAGCAGATCTCTCACAGTTAGTTAGTATCCGTCGTTTTTTGGTAGGGTTTGAAGTCTGGAAGCTCAGACTTCAGAGCTACACAGCCACTAGAGAATTTTGAAGCAAAGAAACAGTGCAAAGGTTGAAACAGAGCAGAGGGAGGGCTTGAGTTTTGCTCTTTTGCTTAAGTGGGCTTCATAACGGACCTAAATGAAAAGCCCATTAACATGAACTGGCCCCGATAGATCAATGCCGGTTTCGCCGTAGATGAGAGAAGGCGCGTGGCGAATCCGGTGGAGAAATCGTGGGGTCCACGTACAAAAACGCGCCAACTGACCTTCTTCCTGGATAAAACACACAACATCAAACACCATTTTAACAGATTCAAAAAGGAAACTTTCTTTCAGCTTCGAGTTCTTGAACCTAGACGAAACACACAAGGTTGTCTGTTTACGAACGAGAATAAAGAGTTTTAGGGTTATGATAAAATGGCCTTGTTTCACAAGTTATTCTACTGCAAACCTCCAAATTTATCATTGGATGAGAGAACTTGGTCATAAAAATATATTATGTTTAGGAGGAAGAAACGTGGATGGTTTGATTCTCTACTTTGGTGAAGATCCAGCTAAGTGTCCTTTTGAACAAGGTATGTATATACAAAAAAAAACACATATAGGTAGCTTAATGTGAAACAAGATGTTTGAATCTAGCTAGTGGTTGAAAACTGCAGTGGGGTGTCGACTCTTCTAAACTTTGTAAGACTGTTCAATTGTGCGCATGAAGAAAACGGAAAACAACTTGAAGCGGAAGCTAAGAAGAAAGGCTGAAGAGGAGAAATCAAAAACAGGTAGATTAGAGAAAGAAAGCATGAAGCCCTTGTCATTGGAGGAACAAGTTAAGAAGGAGACAAGACAACAAAAATAAGTGGATTATATCAAGAAATGAAGGAGCCACTGGAGCAAGGCACTGACTGCATGAAAATAAAAATTCTTCATATTTCTTAGATGGCAAAGTCTAGGACTGGATTGGACCAGTGAAGATGAGCATGGCCCATGGGGTTCCAGACAACAGGAGAAGTGGGAAGGGATGTTAAGTAAGGGCAGCAATATTTTCTATCTTCTTTTGACTTGTAGTTTAACAGCAAAGCCAACTTGTAAAATAGGCAGGGGTATAAAATATTGTAATTAGAAAGCAATAGACACACAAAGACATCACACATGTCAAATATCTTTTTTTTTTTTTTTGGGGGGGGGGGGCCTCGTGATCCTTTATAGTCATTTGGCAAATCAGAATCTGACATCTGACAAAAAAAAATTTAAATTTTTTTTTTTCCAAATTTGATGAATTTCCAAATAACTAAATCCCTAAAATTTCTCGCATTTCACCACCACGTTAAAAAGAATCACGATTTGAAACTGCTAATCTCCTATATATCTTTCAATCTCTTATTCTTTTACTCTCTCTTTGATCTACCGTTATCTCTTTTTCATCTCTCTTTGTCATCCTCCATAGCTTCATCTTTTTCATTTTTCTCTCTGTTCAGATCTTCTACTGATGCCAAAATTTGTTGTACATACAAGTTGAATATGGCACTTGATTGTACTGTTTCAAAGCTCGGTTAGCAACTAAGGTAATAATACGTACAACTCTTTTATCTACATTATTGGTGTTTTACAGATCTCTGTTATTTATATGGCTAATCATTTGTAAACTATTTGCCTTGCTTTTGCATACAACAAAAACAGAAACGAAGAGGGAAGAGGGAAGAAAGAAAAAGACAAACTAGGCTTTAACAAAAATGAAGCATTTTTGGGCCAACGGATAATTAAGAAAAAGAAAAGCCTAAACTACAAACAAAACGAAGGAACAATCAGAAGAAGAGGTTTTGATAAAAGGTAAACGCTTTTACATTGTTTACAAAAGATCATATTGCTGAACTGTTTTTCTACTGTGAAATAGGTTTTACATCAATATGGTAGATTGGAAATTTCCTTCAATATATATGGTGAGCAATTTGATATTTTTTCTGATCTTTTGAAATCTTTCTTGATATATATATAATTTTATAGAATGGTTGAAAAAATCTAAAGTTTGGAAAATCATTGTGCTTCTCATTTTTCATGTGTTCGCAACTATCCATCTATACTTAAACTATTCATTTATACTTAATAACAATATATTTTATATTGTATTTGTAAGAAAAAATATTCCCATGCTAAGCATGGGGTTAATACTAGTTGTCTTATAAAGCAGCAAACCTTGGTGGTGGGGAGTTATGAGCAGACGTGACTGGACTTTTATCCTTCCCTCTCGTAATTATCTTTGATTATCTTTCTACTTGTTTCAGGATGGAATAAATACAATATAAATTCTATAAATTAATATTTGACAAATTAATAAACACGCTAAATTAAAAAAAAAATTCGGTTCCGAATTGGACCGATTAAAAAATATGACACAATTCAATAAAATAAATATAATAATAACTTTTTACAAAATTCTATGTAACTATATAGTCCTACTAAAATCATAAATTAATAATTTATATATATAAAGTTGATACAAGTATAACAAAAAAATGTATTATTTGTGTTCTATTCAAAATGAAGTTTATCTCTATTTTTTCTTAACACTCCAATATATTTTGATAATATTTAGTGAAATTATATTTAAAAGTATATTTAAATTTTATGAAACATATTTTATATACACCAAATAATATAACAAAAACGATATAAAGTTGAATTTCTAAAATTAAATTAATATACATGACAAAATCAACTGTTTTTCTTATTTAAAAAAAAAAATATTCTAAAAATAGAGAAAATTTTTAAAATAATGTTGTATAATTAAAAAATCTCATGGTCCCAACATTATTAATTTAAAGAGTTTTTTTACTGTATTTTACCATAACATTTGAATCGTTAATGACCATCTTGATTAAAGTTTCCTAGTTCACAATCTTCTTAACGATTCAGGATCTGCGTTTTCTTCTGTTGATGTCTACCCTTTGCGTTATTTAGCACCATAGGAACATCTTCGAGACATCCAAGAGTAATTTGATAAATTATTTATAGAGATTACCCTCTCTTTTTCTTTGAAATTCCATGAAAATAAATTTTGAAGGCTAGAACTTAGAAAAATGCTTGTTGTCCCCCTTGGATAATTTTACAAATTACTCAACGCGCGAAATGAGAAAAGGCGAAACGACGCGAGTGGTTCGAATTGTAGTGATTGGTTGGGGACATTGAAACACAAACCGCCTTAAAAAAAGCGAATCCTTAAATACTGGGCCCCACGACAGTGATGCAAAGAAGCCTTTTTTTAAAAAGAAAAACCTTTTCCTATCTCTCTCGCTCTCTCTCAGATCTCTCTCTTCCCTCTTCTTCAATGGCTGATCCCGCTTCTTCCAGAAACCAGCGCAACCGAATCGTCTCTTCCGGTACACTCCTCCTTTTCCTTTGCTCTCTCTCTATCTCTCTCTATCGCAATGAACAAAATCCCTAATTGGACCCAAACCCTAGAGAGAGCCGTTAATTTCTCTCCAAATTGTTCGTTAACGAGTTATGTTGACTTCGCGCAGGCGTCAAGGGCTTCGTTGAGCAGCAGATATCTCCTGGAGATGAAAGGATGGTCTCTTCTTCTTCTTCTTCTACTTCCGTTGGTCATCCTCCTGATCCCTCCCTATATTATCAGAACCCTACCAATCTCTATCCTTACGGTTGGAATGTTGCACATTCTGGTGATTATGTTCTCTCTTCTCTTCCTATGTTAAAATAAAACAATGTTGGTACTGTGAGTTGTGCTCAATTTGCATTATTGATTTCTAGGTTATGCTCAAGGCATCAATGCTTGGGATGGTTATCCACATTATGCCACTTCCCCTGAAGGCCTGCATATCCCACAGGTTTGTATGACTTTCCTTATTATATGTTCTCTATCTTTGCTCTCTTGTTATATAATCTATTTTTTTGTTCTTCTTAGGTTGTTTACAGTGAAGATTCGTCTCTTATGTACCAACCTGGTTTTGCTTACAACCCTTACCCGTCTATGATGTTGGAGAGCCCAATACCAATCTCCCCAGCGTATTATCCACAGTTTGGGATGCATTTTAGCCACTCAGAGTTTGGTGGTGGCAACGACCCAACATCTGCTTTTATGATTCCTTTTGGTGGATATGGGGGAGGCAACTTATCTGGGAATCAAGGGGACAACTCTTTAACATATCCTCAAGCGATGGGTATACTTGGGCCATACGACCATAATGCTTCACAGGTTTATTACTCTTTCTATCTGCCTCTTTTGTTAAAAAAAAAATTTTATGTGGCTCATGTACACATCCTTTGTTTAGGTTGGTTAGGTGAAAGTTTGTTTTCAAAATAAATAAATTGCATTAAGTGTGTGTCACTGCAATAAAGTATTACTAGGGAGGTTCTGTGAGTCCATCTCGTTAGCTTTTCCCTGCAAAATTATGAAAATATACAAACACACAAAGTTTAGAAGTACCATTAAAATTTTGTTGTTCTCAATATTAAGCTTTTTCTTCCATTTAAAGGTTTTAGAGAAAGGCAGCTTTGGCATACTCATTTAATTCTTGTTACTGCATAGTTTTATGGCTTATCACAACTTTTTTTGGTACCTTGTATCAGTTACCGTTACATGGGAATGGGGTTGCTTCAAGCTCTTCTTTGGGAGGATATTATCCTGTAGGATCTTACCAGACTCCCAGCTCTATTGCCTCATACTATGGAGCTGATAATCCAGTCAGATTAGCCTCTGACATTGGTAAAAGGCGTGAAAAAGAGTACAGTTCTGTACCTACCACCAGTGATCTCTATGGTAATCGAGGACCAAGATCGTTCACCAGGGTAAAGAGCAAGAACGGTTCTGGACTTAGCTCTTCTGCTGGTGATGCAACAAATGACTCGAGCACAGCTGGATCAAACCCCAGTTTGTACAACCATCCAGAATTTGCGACGGATTATAAGAATGCTAGATTCTTTATCGTCAAGTCGTTTAGCGAAGACAATGTCCACAGAAGCATCAAGTATAATGTCTGGGCCAGCACTCCACATGGCAGCAAGAAATTAGATACTGCTTATAGAGATGCTGAGAAGATGGGTGGAAAATGTCCAATCTTTCTCTTATTTTCGGTATGGCTTATTTGATAAGTTCTCTTTACAAGTAATAAGAAGGTAACCCTCTATTGCTTAACTGAGTTTGAATGTTGCAGGTAAATGCTAGTGGACAATTCTGCGGGGTGGCGGAAATGGTTGGACCTGTAGATTTTGAAAAGGATGCTGCTTACTGGCAGCAAGGCAAGTGGAATGGACAGTTCCCAGTGAAGTGGCATATTGTGAAAGATGTACCGAATAACCGATTTAGTCATATTCTCTTGCAAAACAATGACAACAAGCCGGTGACACACAGCCGAGACTCTCAGGAGGTGCCCATTTACTTATGTCGGAACCTTGCATGTGTTGTCTTATGAACATTTATTTAGGGCGGAAGTGACTTAATCGATTTGATGAAATGTTGTAACAGGTGAAGCTACGTCAAGGGATTGAGATGCTGAGAATATCCAAAGAATATGAAGCGCACACATCAATCCTCGATGATTTCAGCTACTACGATGAAAGAGAGAGTGAAAAGGTGGGAGAAGGAGTGAGGAAAGAAGAAACCTCTGCTGTGGAACAGTTATCAGAGCGTCTTCAAGCTGTCTCAGTAGAAGATGGAAAGGAGTGGGAGAAAGAAGACTTGAAAGAGAAGACCTGATGTAAGTGATTGATGCAGGCAGTAATAGTAACTAGAAGCATTCTTTTGGTAAAAAAAGGAGGTTTTATGTTTTTTTTTTTTCCTTGGGTTGGGAGTTGTATACTAAAATGTCTAAAAGATAACGAATCCAATTCCTTGGTACTTTTGTAGCATTATGCGTTTTTTTCATCAATGAAAAGCTTAGCTGTCTTTTTACTCTACATCTCTGTTGTAATAGGATTCAGCATATGTATCTGAAGATAACTAAGACGAGCAAACAAAGTCATAGAGATGACAACGTTTTACAAGGTTGTAAGAAAAAGAAAATGGTCGGATCATGCTTATTTTTCCCGTCGAAACGAACAGAACATTTCTGGTCTATTTTCTCTTGTCCGAATTGCTGTTGTCGGAGACGTTATTTCCTTTCGACTCGCTTACACCTTTTGTAATGTATTTGATTTATTATCATTTAATCTTCTTCTTATTCTGTTGAAGCATGGCTTCTAGGAAGTAGATGAAAGATCAAAAGGCTCTCTTTGGCTATGTAGGTCATTTGATTTCCTTCATCTTCATAAACCCTTTCCTTTCACATTTTCATCTTTAATTCTAATCACGCGCCACCGAGTCCAGTCCTATACTTTATTTGCTTGACAGACCATAACAAGGGGACAAATCAGTGGCAAAGACGGCGTCGTATTAATGGGCCGGTTGTTTGTGTGAGTGGGGTCCGGTCCATAAATAAAAAGGATAAAATTTACTTTACTTTACCGGCACGCATAATAGAGAGAATTCGATGGGCCAGAGGAACGAGCCCATTTAGTTTAGGTAGAAAACCATTTAATCTATTTCTGAAAATTGCAGACGAAACCGGAGCCCTACTTGTCGTCTTCGCCGTGTTTATAGCGTCTCCTCTTAAACCCCTGCAACCTTCTTGGTCTCCGACGGTGGTGATTGACTCGTATCTGGAGGTGAGTCTCTTAAAGGTCTTTTATGTCTCGATCCAAAGCTAAGATACTCATAAGATGAATTATAGACACTAAAACTCTACTTTGATCAGTTGCTACAATAATCGTAGTAGTATTTTGAGAATCTCAATCGAAGTTTTTCTTCTCATGTGTAAGGAAACAGAATCAAGTTATGGACTTGTTGACGGAGTCTCTATCTTCGTAAACGACTGAGTGTGCAGTGATGATTCTGAAGCAGCTTAAACAACTCACCTGTAAGTAGTAACATTAGGCTATACACCCTTTCCTTTCCTTACTCATTTGTTTCGTTCAAAATGTCTGGACTGACTATATGTTTTGTTTGCAGTGTCTGCTACGCGCAGAAACGCTCATCTCCTACGGCTTCCAAGGCTCTACAGCTCTCCTGCTGTTTCTCAATCTTTAACAACCTCCAGGCCTTCTAAAAGACTGTCAAGAGATGATCGACGACTTGTGGTTGAGTCTTTTGTCTCCAAGTAAAATTCATCCTCCATTGGCTTTCTTTTCTGTTTGTTTATTATGCTTCTCTTGTGTATGTGGACTTGACTAGATAGATATCTACTGTCTTGTATGCAGATACAGAGCAGCTAATGCTGGGAAGTTCCCTACATTGAAGGTTACTGTCAAGGAAGTGGGAGGCGGTTATTACGTTGTCAGAGATATCCTCCAAGAGCTTAAACTCAGACCAAATGCGCCAATCTCACGAGTCCCTGCTTCTAATACGAATGATGCTTCCTCACTGAAGCAGGATCATACGTTGGAGTCTTCTCATGACAGAAGTGAAACCGTGACAGCTTCTCTGGACAAAGATGTTGACAGTAAATGTGATGGCAGTCCTCCAGAAATTCAAACGTTGAAGGTAGCAGAGGAATGTTTGAAGAACTCAGAAACTGAGGAAGAGGGAACATTGGCGCAGATAGCTAGTCAAGAGCCACGAGCAGACCATCTTCAAGGAGTCGACGTTTTGCCTACTGAGACCAGGTATCAGTATATTGTCATTACTGAAACACATGTCAAAACAGAAACCGAGACAGCTCTTTCTAGCAAAGACGTTGACCGTAAATGTGATAGCAATACCCATCTTCCAGAAAATCAAACGTTGAAGGTAGCAGAGGAGTGTCTAAAGAACTTAGAGACTGAGGAAGAGGGAACAGTGTCGCACTTAGGTAGTCAAGAGCCAAAAGCAGGCCATCTTGAAGGAGCCAGTTGTTTGCCCTCTGAGACCAGGTCTCATGAAAAAAGAGAAACCGAGACAGCTCCTCCCAACAATGACGTTGACAGTAAATGGGATAGCAAGACCCATCTTTCAGAGGAGTGTGTGAAGAACTCTGAGAGTAAGGAAGAGGATTTGACGCAGCTAGGTAGTCTAGAGCCAGAAGCAGACCATCTTGAAGGAGCCAATGTTTTGCCTGCAACACATGACAAAAGAGAAACAGAGACAGCTCTGCCTATTAATGACGTTGACAGTAAATGTGATGGCGGTACTCTTCTCCCTGACAGTCAACCGTCGATGCTATCAGAGGAATGTCTAAAGAATTCAGAGACTAAGGAAGAAGGAAATTTGACGCACTTAGGTATCGAAGAGCCGAAAGCAGAAGACTGTCATGAAGGAACTGCAGATTCAGCCAATGTTTTGCCTACTGAGACCAGGTATCTTGTGCTGAAAACTAGGTCTCTCCCTAGCTGGTTGGATACTTACATTATACAGAATAACTTAGTTCATTTGATGGGTTCTCTTGTATTTAAGTCATAGAAACAAATTAGTTCAAGCCGATGGTATTGGCCACAGCGTCACTTTGAATTCTTATACGTGTGTTCTTTTTGCAGACAAGTTCCAGAGAAAGAGGATGGTGAGGTCAAAACAGGAGAGAATGCAAGTGCTTGGAGCAATATAATTTCATTTGCAAAAGGATTTGCCAACTTTTGGAGGAAAGGGTAGATAAACTAGATATCATCAAGGAGGTGAAATAGGTACTTTAGTGCAAAAACTTAAGAAACAGCTTGTTACTTTTGACCATTTTGTAGAGGCTATATGTTTTGTGGTTAGACCGTTTTGTGAAAAAAAGTCGGTTCAACAAGGTCACAATACCAAAGAAATACACAAAGATTCTATCTTATACTTGAGCAATTTTGATCGATGTCCATATTTCAATAACAAGACTAGACGAAGATAGCTATGAAGGTACGTGCTCGTACTCCATAAACACATTCGAAATTATCAAACTGACTCCTTCACTTGTGCAAGATGCAAGCCTATTAACTGGGCCTTTAATGGGCCTTTTAACAACTATTATGAGCCGTTAGTCTCTCTCTTCTTTAACTTCATCTTCTTTAAGTAATGACAAAAACAGAAGCTTTTGTAGTTCTCCACCACTTTATACAGACAAAGAACCGATCTCTTCTGTTCTAGGGTTTCGCCACCATGGGGAAAGACGAAGAGGAGATGCGAGGAGAGATCGAGGAGCGTCTAATCAACGAAGAGTACAAGATCTGGAAAAAGAACACTCCTTTCCTCTACGATCTCGTCATCACTCACGCCCTCGAGTGGCCTTCCCTCACCGTCGAATGGCTCCCCGACCGCGACGAGCCTCCCGGCAAAGACTACTCCGTCCAGAAGATGATTCTCGGCACCCACACTTCCGAGAACGAACCCAATTACCTCATGATAGCTCAGGTTCAGCTTCCCCTCGACGACACCGAGAGCGAAGCTCGTCAGTACGACGACGAACGCTCTGAGTTTGGTGGGTTTGGCTGCGCCACCGGAAAGGTTCGACCTTTATCTTTCTCGTGTCAAGTTCTCAGTTTGAATTTAGGGTTCGATAATTAAAGTCGATTACTTTGTGTAGGTTCAAATTATCCAGCAGATAAATCACGAAGGGGAGGTGAACCGAGCTCGGTACATGCCTCAGAACCCTTTTGTGATTGCTACCAAGACGGTTAATGCGGAGGTGTATGTGTTTGATTACAGCAAGCACCCATCTAAGCCGCCGCTTGATGGAGCTTGCAACCCTGATTTGAGGCTGAGAGGTCACAGCTCTGAGGGGTATGGTTTGTCTTGGAGTAAGTTCAAGGCGGGGATATCAACGCTACTCCTAAAAACAAGGTCATTGATGCTCAGCAGATCTTTAAGGTATATGCTTTGATTCATGTTACAAGATATTGAGTGATGTTAAGTTTGATTCATGTGTGTTTTCGGTACTGATTAGTTGTTTGATTTTAAGGCTCATGAAGGGGTCGTGGAAGATGTTGCATGGCATATGAGTCATGAACACCTGTTTGGATCCGTTGGAGATGATCAGTACCTTCTTATATGGGATCTGCGTTCTCCATCTGCCAGTAAGCCAATACAGTCTGTGGTTGCTCACTCCATGGAGGTGCGTTTACAATAAACTGAATATTAAGAGCCTAAGAGACTAGTGTGCTTGGTCCATCTTATCTCATTAGTGAACTGGTCTGTATCATATCTTTGTTTTGTTTTGAAATGCCTCAGGTTAACTGTTTAGCCTTCAATCCAATCAATGAGTGGGTTGTAGCAACAGGGTCAACTGATAAGACTGTTAAATTATTCGATCTACGGAAGCTTACCAGCGCTCTTCACACGTTTGATAGCCATAAGTGAGAACATTTTACTTTCATTATCTGCTACGAAGAACTATTTAACTCAAGTAAACGCAGCATTGCTAATAGATATTAATTACTTTGATCCCCAGAGAGGAGGTTTTCCAAGTTGGATGGAACCCGAAGAACGAGACTATCTTAGCCTCATGCTGCCTTGGTAGAAGGCTTATGGTTTGGGACCTTAGCAGGTAGACTTCGTTGCTTGGTTATATATTGTTCTTGTTTCCTGATGAAAGAGCAATATTAATGTGTTTGAGGGTGTTTTATGACAGGATCGACGAGGAGCAGACAGCAGAGGATGCAGAGGACGGTCCACCGGAGCTGCTGTTTATCCATGGCGGCCACACCAGCAAAATATCAGATTTCTCGTGGAACCCATGTGAAGATTGGGTTATTTCCAGTGTAGCTGAGGACAACATACTCCAAATATGGCAAATGGCTGAGAACATTTATCATGACGAGGATGATGCTCCAGGGGAAGAACCAATAAAAGGTTCTTAGCTTTACTGTTAGGTTCCCTATCTTATGTGACATTAATTTTCTCTTACTTATCTCTCTGCCTTTGATCTGTTGATCTGTTCCAAGTATTTAGTGTAAGTTATGTAAAACGAGACATGAAATGAGTTTACCCTTTTTTCTTCAATCCACATCCTGCTTCTTTAGAAACCAATTTGTTTTGCAACTTGCCAAAGAGATTACAAGTTTTGATTTGAAGTCTCTAACATCAACCTCAAAACTGTGGGATGCCTGTCACAATTGTCGTATCACTCTTTACCAAAATGCTTCAAAGCTACATGTTAGCTTTGCTTTTATAACCAGCGATCGAAAAGAGGTGTATTTTGAAGCCTCGCTAGCCATCTCCTCAATGCTCTTATCAACCAGGTGTCTTTGTTTAGATCAAGCTTCTGCTTCAGTTCCTTCTCATCAACTACAACAAGATGGTCCCTGTAAACCTTTCCCCTCTCTTCCTCATGGGTAATACAAAGGCCCCTTAACACTACTTGGGCCTTTTATATGTTTGTCTTAGGCCCAAACAACTTATTTAATCAATTTTGGGGAAATAGAGAAGATGATAGATAGATAATAAAAGATAAGATTTTTACAGATTCTTCTCGATCAAAGTTAAAACACTCTAATCAGCTATGTGGAGCGTCACCGGAGCATTGTGCGTGGCGGTGCCTACCGCCGCCGCATTCCGTCCTAAACCATTTCTTGTATCCTCTAACCTTCTTCCCAATCAGACGAAGAAGCTCCATCTCTCTCCTCCGCAGCCTCCGGCTCTATCATCGCATTTCTCCTCCTCTTCTTTCAAAACCGCCGCTACTTCCGTTCAACAACAGTCAGATGATAAAAAGGTTTCTCCTTTACACTCTCTTCTCCTTCTTCTTCTCGACACAATCAAACCAAGAAGCTTGCGTTTTTAAGAATGCAATGTGATCGTTGATGCAGGGAGAGAAGAGCACCAAGTACTACTTCCTTGTTGCAAACGCCAAGTTCATGCTTGACGAAGAGGAACACTTCCAGGAACAGCTGTTTGAACGTTTGAAATACTACGGAGAGCGTGACAAGGAGAAAGACTTCTGGCTCGTCATTGAGCCTAAGTTCCTCGACAAGTTCCCCAAACTCACTCAGAGACTTCGTCGCCCTGCTGTTGCTCTTGTTTCCACCAATGGCCCCTGGATCACGTAAGAGACCCTTCTAAATCCCTAAGTCTCTCTCTCTCTTTACAAAGTTACATCCTTTGTTGTTATTGTCAGGTTTATGAAGCTGAGATTGGATCGAGTTCTAGCTGATTCCTTTGAAGCTGCCTCTCTGGATGAAGCCTTGGCCTCTAGTCCCACCACTCTAGAGTTCGACCAGCCTGGAAATTGGGTGGCGCCATACCCAAAGTATGAACCTGGATGGTGGGACACCTTCTTGCCCAAAGCAAAACAAGAGTCTGTAGCATAAAACTTTGTCCAGCTTTGTCTTAGTGCTTTCTATTTTGCAACTCAGTTGAGTCTAGTGCACAGAATTGATCAAGGTCTATTTCTACTTGCACATGTTTCTGATCAATCAAGCTTCTATCTCTTGATCAGGGGAAGTGTCTTTTGTTTGATTCCTAACTCTTTGATGGCTTTTTGTCCCACCAATCTTGCTAATTCACTTGTGACAAATCAGAGTGGAGACTAGACTTTTACTACTCTGTTTGGAAATAAAAGGGTCTAGTTTATTACCAAGTGCATTGCACAAATTTTCAAATTGTACAATGTGATGAATACTGCTACACTTGCAGGATAACAACTATACAAGGTCGGCTCCATTGGTGTCTGGGTTCATGACGTTACTCTTGTGCAGCTAGTTCTGCAATTTCTGCAAGGGGCTTCCACATGAACTTTCTCCTGCAAGGAGGAGTGAGTTAATGGTCATGTAATGTGCAAAAACCATAGATGATTGATTATATAAAAGGGATGACATACTTACCAGTTGCCACATTCAGCAATAACTCTGACACTAGGACGGAGAGAAGGAAGCAAAGCGAGAAACTGGAGTTCAGACTTTGATAGGACCTGAGTTGTTGATAAGATAAAAAGTAAGATGTAGCAGACAGATTAAATCAAAATGAGAGAATACACAAACCTTCGCTTCGATGATCCAGACCACAAGTCCCTTGGCACTAGGAGGAAGAGCAGAGAGTCTGTAGTCAACTTCTGGTGGATAGTACCACCTTGCTATAGGTTGTTTCCCAAGGTGAGCCTAGTAGAAGTAGAAGACAACATGGTTCAAAATACTAAAACAAGAAGATAGATAAGAAGAGGCAAACTTACAGGGCAAACAGGGTAGGGGTTGAGGAGTGTGGTCTCTGGATCACCAAGTCCTCGAGCAGAGATGTCAAGAAAGTAGTAGCCTTGTTCTTTAAGACGGTTAAGATACCTACCTTCGTATCCACCTTCATGAGGAGTGTAGATGGCAATAGCCTTGTGCTTTTCAACATCCTCAAGCCAACGACCGATGTCTGGCTTCACCAGGTCTCCTCCGATGAAGTCAACGAGGCTGCACCTCACCCCACTGCTTCTTCTCTTCCTTCTAGTAATATTCACAGAAAAGGGGCTAATTGTTTTGCTCTTATTCGCTAGCGAGGCTTCGAAACACGGTGGTGCCACACGTTGAATGCACGCTGCATGGCTTGCCATCTTCTTACTAGCAGTGGTATGTTTGAGTGGCTTGTAATAACCATTGCTGGATGACGATGATGAGGATGATGAAAGAATGGTGGAGAAATGATCACTCACCCAACTAGGGGATAGACCTTAATGGGCTTCAAAGCTGTTAGACTTTGATTCGTAGGTCCATTTGTTATGACATTGATTCCGGTTTGGTATGTCGGATCATCATCATCAAACTCCGGTTATTTCGGGTAACTCAAGTAAGGGAGTTCAAGATTCATTTAAGAACTGAAAAGAATTTGGTATGTCGGATCAAATAGGTTTGGATAAAATGCTTAGGACATATAGAGAATTTATGTTAATTTCGGTTTGTTGTTTTAGATGATTTGAATAAAAACATTGAATAATTCAAATATAATATTGATTAATTTGAATAGTTCATGTTATTTTGGATAAAATATTTAAATAATTTTGAAACAATAAATAATTAAGTTACAGAAATTTTGATATTCTTATTAGGAAAAATAATTATATTTATAATTTTTCATAACTTTATATTCAAAGCTAATTAATATTTTGTGTATAAAAATTGTATGTTGTAAATTTGGAAATTACGAATATAGAAATATATGAACCATATGCATATTTGTTAGTTTTCTATTTTTATTTTGAAAAAATTGGCAAATTGGGCAAATTGCAAGTTTGATATTAGGGAGTTGAAGACTTGAGTTTAAATTAGAAGATTGGTAATCGCCTTTTCGGACTTGTGAAATGTCGACGAGGCGTGGTTCTTGATATTACGGTAGTGTCACCTCTTGATTTTTATTTAAAAATAAAAAAGACCTAATAAAAGAATAAAAAGAAGGAAATTAGAAAACTAAAACATCCCTTATATCAAAATATACCGAACCACCTCTAGCAGTACGATTGAGAACCAAACATAAGAAGAATCCCACATAAGAACTACTCGACCGTACCCGGATCGGCATGGTATCCCCTCCATAGCATACTCGAGGAGGGTGACTCGTGTCAATCGCCCGATGATAGAGAAGCAAATCCCAAGAAAATTCCCGAACCTAATAAAACCACTTCTTTCTTGCAAGAACCGGAAGGATGCGACTCAACAAATGCACTTCGAATTTTGAAGACATACTTCGGTGGAAACCCAAACCGAGGTACAATCTTTGTTCATCTTATTTGCAAAACGAAGTTAAGACGCTCAAACTTTGTGTACTTATGAATGTTTGTTGTAATAGGATTCAGCATATGTATCTGAAGATAACTAAGACGAGCAAACAAAGTCATAGAGATGACAACGTTTTACAAGGTTGTAAGAAAAAGAAAATGGTCGGATCATGCTTATTTTTCCCGTCGAAACGAACAGAACATTTCTGGTCTATTTTCTCTTGTCCGAATTGCTGTTGTCGGAGACGTTATTTCCTTTCGACTCGCTTACACCTTTTGTAATGTATTTGATTTATTATCATTTAATCTTCTTCTTATTCTGTTGAAGCATGGCTTCTAGGAAGTAGATGAAAGATCAAAAGGCTCTCTTTGGCTATGTAGGTCATTTGATTTCCTTCATCTTCATAAACCCTTTCCTTTCACATTTTCATCTTTAATTCTAATCACGCGCCACCGAGTCCAGTCCTATACTTTATTTGCTTGACAGACCATAACAAGGGGACAAATCAGTGGCAAAGACGGCGTCGTATTAATGGGCCGGTTGTTTGTGTGAGTGGGGTCCGGTCCATAAATAAAAAGGATAAAATTTACTTTACTTTACCGGCACGCATAATAGAGAGAATTCGATGGGCCAGAGGAACGAGCCCATTTAGTTTAGGTAGAAAACCATTTAATCTATTTCTGAAAATTGCAGACGAAACCGGAGCCCTACTTGTCGTCTTCGCCGTGTTTATAGCGTCTCCTCTTAAACCCCTGCAACCTTCTTGGTCTCCGACGGTGGTGATTGACTCGTATCTGGAGGTGAGTCTCTTAAAGGTCTTTTATGTCTCGATCCAAAGCTAAGATACTCATAAGATGAATTATAGACACTAAAACTCTACTTTGATCAGTTGCTACAATAATCGTAGTAGTATTTTGAGAATCTCAATCGAAGTTTTTCTTCTCATGTAAGGAAACAGAATCAAGTTATGGACTTGTTGACGGAGTCTCTATCTTCGTAAACGACTGAGTGTGCAGTGATGATTCTGAAGCAGCTTAAACAACTCACCTGTAAGTAGTAACATTAGGCTATACACCCTTTCCTTTCCTTACTCATTTGTTTCGTTCAAAATGTCTGGACTGACTATATGTTTTGTTTGCAGTGTCTGCTACGCGCAGAAACGCTCATCTCCTACGGCTTCCAAGGCTCTACAGCTCTCCTGCTGTTTCTCAATCTTTAACAACCTCCAGGCCTTCTAAAAGACTGTCAAGAGATGATCGACGACTTGTGGTTGAGTCTTTTGTCTCCAAGTAAAATTCATCCTCCATTGGCTTTCTTTTCTGTTTGTTTATTATGCTTCTCTTGTGTATGTGGACTTGACTAGATAGATATCTACTGTCTTGTATGCAGATACAGAGCAGCTAATGCTGGGAAGTTCCTACATTGAAGGTTACTGTCAAGGAAGTGGGAGGCGGTTATTACGTTGTCAGAGATATCCTCCAAGAGCTTAAACTCAGACCAAATGCGCCAATCTCACGAGTCCCTGCTTCTAATACGAATGATGCTTCCTCACTGAAGCAGGATCATACGTTGGAGTCTTCTCATGACAGAAGTGAAACCGTGACAGCTTCTCTGGACAAAGATGTTGACAGTAATCATCTTCCAGAAATCCAGACGTTGAAGGGATCTGATGAATGTTTAAAGAAGTCAGAGACTGATGAAGAGGAACATTGGCGCAGATAGCTAGTCAAGAGCCACGAGCAGACCATCTTCAAGGAGTCGACGTTTTGCCTACTGAGACCAGGTATCAGTATATTGTCATTACTGAAACACATGTCAAAACAGAAACCGAGACAGCTCTTTCTAGCAAAGACGTTGACAGTAAATGTGATAGCGATGCCCAACTTCCAGGAAATCAGACGTTGAATGCAGCAGATGAGTGTCTAAAGAACTCGGAGACTAAGGACGAGGGCACATTGACGCAGTTTGTTAGTCCAGAGACAAAGGTAGACAATCTTGAAGGAGCCAGTTGTTTGCCCTCTGAGACCAGGTCTCATGAAAAAGAGAAACCGAGACAGCTCCTCCCAACAATGACGTTGACAGTAAATGGGATAGCAAGACCCATCTTTCAGAGGAGTGTGTGAAGAACTCTGAGAGTAAGGAAGAGGATTTGGCGAGCTAGGTAGTCTAGAGCCAGAAGCAGACCATCTTGAAGGAGCCAATGTTTTGCCTGCAACACATGACAAAAAGAAACAGAGACAGCTCTGCCTATTAATGGCGTTGACAGTAAATGTGATGGCGGTACTCTTCTCCCTGACAGTCAACCGTCGATGCTATCAGAGGAATGTCTAAAGAATTCAGAGACTAAGGAAGAAGGAAATTTGACGCACTTAGGTATCGAAGAGCGAAAGCAGAAGACTGTCATGAAGGAGGTGCAGCTTCAGACAATGTTTTGCCTACTGAGACCAGGTATCTTGTGCTGAAAACTAGGTCTCTCCCTAGCTGGTTGGATACTTACATTATACGGAATAACTTAGTTCATTTGATGGGTTCTCTTGTTCTTGAGTAACATAAACAAATCAGTTCAAGCCGATCGTATTGGCCACAGCGTCACTTTGAATACTTATATGTTTGTTCTTTTGCAGACAAGTTCCAGAGAAAGGGATGGTGAGGCCAAAACAGAAGAAAATTCAGGTGCTTGGAGCAATATCATTTCATTTGCGAAAGGATTTGCCAACTTCTGGAGGAAAGGGTAGATAAACTAGATATCATCAAGGAGGTGAAATAGGTACTTTAGTGCAAAACTTAAGAAACCGCTGTTGCTTTTGACCATTTTGTAGAGGCTTATATGTTTTGTGGTAGACCGTTTTGTGAAAAAAGTCGGTTCAGCAAGGTCACAATACCAAAGAAATACACAAAGATTCTATCTTATACTTGAGCAATTTTGATCGATGTCCATATTTCAATAACAAGACTAGACGAAGATAGCTATGAAGGTACGTGCTCGTACTCCATAAACACATTCGAAATTATCAAACTGACTCCTTCACTTGTGCAAGATGCAAGCCTATTAACTGGGCCTTTAATGGACCTTTTAACAACTATTATGAGCCGTTAGTCTCTCTCTTCTTTAACTTCATCTTCTTTAAGTAATGACAAAACAGAAGCTTTTGTAGTTCTCCACCACTTTATACAGACAAAGAACCGATCTCTTCTGTTCTAGGGTTTCGCCACCATGGGGAAAGACGAAGAGGAGATGCGAGGAGAGATCGAGGAGCGTCTAATCAACGAAGACTACAAGATCTGGAAGAAGAACACTCCTTTCCTCTACGATCTCGTCATCACTCACGCTCTCGAGTGGCCCTCCCTTACCGTCGAATGGCTTCCCGAACGCGACGAGCCTTCCGGCAAAGATTACTCCGTCCAGAAGATGATTCTCGGCACCCACACTTCCGATAACGAGGCCAATTATCTCATGATAGCCCAGGCGCAGCTTCCCCTGAACGACACCGAGAGCGAGGCGCGTCAATACGACGACGATCGCTCCGAGTTTGGTGGGTTTGGCTGCGCCTCCGGAAAGGTACAACTTTTCAGGTTAATTCTAGTGTTTAACGAGATGAATTAAAAGAAAGTCGATTGCTTTGCGTGTTTTAGGTGCAAGTTATCCAGCAGATAGTTCACCAAGGTGAGGTGAATCGAGCTCGATACATGCCTCAGAACCCTTTCTTGATTGCCACCAAGACGGTTAGTGCGGAGGTGTATCTGTTCGATTACAGCAAGCACCCGTCTAAGCCAGCGCTTGATGGAGTTTGCAATCCTGATATGAGGCTCAAGGGTCACAGCTCTGAAGGCTATGGTCTGTCTTGGAGTAAGTTCAAGGATGGTCATCTGCTCAGCGGCTCTGATGACGCTCAGGTTTGCTTGTGGGATGTTAGCGGCACTCCTAAAAGCACAGTTCTTGATGCTCATCGGATCTTCAAGGTATGCTTTGATTCATGTCCCTCTTTGACTATTGTTTTGGATCATTTAGAAGGCCAAGCAAAATATTGTGTGCTTCATATGTTTTCCGTACTGATTCGTTGTTTGATTTTAAGGCTCATGAAGGCGTGGTGGAAGATGTTGCATGGCATATGAAACATGAACACCTGTTTGGATCCGTTGGAGATGATCAATACCTTAATATATGGGATCTGCGTTCTCCATCTACCAGTACACCAATACAGTCTGTGGAAGCTCACTCCATGGAGGTGCGTTTGCAGTAAACTGACTTTGAAGATAAAACATTGGTGATAAACATAAAAGAAACTATCGAATCAGATTTGCCTTCTCTGTATTTTCTGATTGTTTTTTTTCTTCTAAATGACACAGGCTAACTGCTTAGCTTTCAATCCAATTAACGAGTGGATCGTGGCAACAGGGTCAACTGATAAGACTGTTAAATTATTCGATCTAAGGAAGCTAACCTGCCCTCTTCACACATTTGATAGCCATAGGTGAGAACATTTTACTCTGAGAAATATTATATGTTACTAAGAAGTATTTAGCTCAAGTAAACATAGCACTGCTAACCGATATTATTGGTATGAATTCCAGGGAAGAGGTTTTCCAAATTGGCTGGAACCCAAACAACGAGACTATCTTAGCCTCATGTTGCCTTGGTAGAAGGCTTCTGGTTTGGGACGTTAGCAGGTTTGAGCAGTAAACTTTGTTGCTTGGCTATATAGAATACTCTTGTTTCCTCATGAAGGAGCAATATTAATGTGTTTGAGGGTGTCTGATGACAGGATCAACGAGGAACAGACAGCAGAGGATGCAGAGGACGGCCCACCGGAGCTGCTGTTTATCCATGGTGGTCACACCAGCAAAGTTTCAGATTTCTCGTGGAACCCTTGTGAAGATTGGGTTGTATCTAGTGTATCTGAGGACAACATACTCCAAATATGGCAAATGGCTGAGAACATTTACCATGATGAGGACCATCATGATGGTCCAGGTACAGGGGAAGAACCACCAGAAGGTTCTTAGCTTATTGTTTGTTTCATATCATATGTGACATTTTTTTTAATACATCTCTTCCCTTGATCTGTTCAAGTATTTAATGTAAGTTGTGGTTGTGGACAACGAGATCTAAGATGAGCTTACTTTTTTTTAAAGAAATAGTTGATTCTAAACATAATAACAATAAGTGTCAACCAGATTGAAAACGCTTCGATGATTCCCAGTTTTGGTTGCATAAGAAAGAGATTACAAGTTTGAATTGAAGTCTCTAGCATCAACCTCAACTTGAGGGACGCTTGTCACAATGGTCTTATTAAAAAGGCTTCGAAACCAATGGATAGTTTAGCTTAGAACTAGGAATCGAAAAGAGACCTGTACTGAGAAGCCTCGTTAGCCATCTCCTCAATGCTCCTATCAACACGGTCTTTGTCAAGATCAAGCTTCTGTTTCAATTCCTTCTCCTTCTCATCAATCTACAACAAGACACCACTAACATTAAAAAACATATCTAAACTCCATGCTTAGCAATGTGATGAAAAGTGAAAACTCAGCAACTTACGGCATCATAGATCTCATCATTCTTCTCAAAGTCGCCACCCTTACGAGGCAAGACGTGAATGTGCACATGAGGAACACTCTGTCCCGCCTGAGGGCCATCCTATACACATTAACAAGAATCCATAGTTACAGCAACCGTTCCAATTCAGATCCTTTCAGAGTCACACACAATGAGGAATGAAGAGGAAAGTCGTTACTTGGATAGCTAATGTGAGAGAAGATGCATTGTGGAAGGTCTCAATCCGAGAGCCAACCTTCTGAGCAGTAAGCCACAGATCACTGGTCTCATCAGCTGTGAGATCAGTAAAGCGCGGCACAAGGCGTCTTGGGCAGACAAGAACGTGACCTGAAAAGAAAAACTAGGCAATGTGAGAAGAAGAAGAAGAAGTGGGGATGAGCTACTGGAGAGGAAGGAGCCATACATACCAGGAAGAAGAGGACGGAGATTAACCATGGCGTAAGAGAGAGGAGTTGCGTAGAACACTTCACGCGGATCGATCTTGTAAGGTCCAAAGACGAAGGAAGTAGAAGAAGTCGACATCTGCATCAAATCAAAACACTCAGAAAAACAATCGTTCGAACTTACAAAGTAGAGACAATGTTAAATCGTGTAATAGCCTGCCTGTCTCCGACAACGAACACTGGGAAAGACCGCCTTCCCGCTTACTCTTGCCTGTCTCCGACAACGAACAGTGGACAAGATCGCCTTCCCGCTTACTTGTATCTTCAGCATCTCGGCTCCGCCTCCATCGCCATTTGAGGCACTGTTACACCTTTCCCCCTTTCTTCCTCATGGGCTACACAGGCCCATATCTATTTACTAGGCCTGGCCCATAGAATTAATTTAATCAATTAAAAAAACTGTTGAGAAAGAGAGAGGATGATGAGAGATAAAAAGATAAGATTTTTCCAGATTCCTCTGCCTCGATCGAACACTCAGTTCAGAAAATGTGGAGCGTCACCGGAGCATTGGGTGTGGCGGTGCCTACCGCCGCCGCTTGCCGTCCGAAACCATTACTCGTCTCCGCTACTCTTCTTCCCAAGCAGACGAAGAAGTTCCATCTCTCTCCGCAGCAACAGCCTGTGTCTCTAACATCACACTTCTCCTCCTCTTTCAGAACCGCTGCCACTTCCGTTGAACAACAGTCTGACAATAAGGTTTCGCGTCTCTCTTGTCCTTCTCGATAATCAAATCAAACCAAATTGCTTCCGGTTGATAATGAAAATGAGATGATTGTTGCAGGGAGAGAGCACAAAGTACTACTTCCTGGTTGCGAACGCCAAGTTCATGCTTGACGAAGAAGAACACTTTCAGGAGCAACTGTTCGAACGTCTTCGATACTACGGAGAGAATGACAAAGAGCTAGACTTCTGGCTCGTCATCGAGCCTAAGTTCCTTGACAAGTTCCCCAAGATCACTCAAAGACTCCGTCGCCCTGCCGTCGCTCTTGTCTCCACCAATGGTCCCTGGATCACGTTAGATACCCTTTTTGATCTCCCAAGTCTCATTCTCTTTAATATAGTTACATCCTGTGTTCCTCACGTGTTTGTGTTGTGACGCAGGTTTATGAAGTTGAGATTGGATCGAGTTCTAGCTGATTCCTTTGAAGCTACCTCTCTTGATGAAGCCTTGGCCTTCACTCCTACCACTCTAGAGTTCGACAAGCCTAAGAATTGGGTGGCGCCGTACCCGAAGTACGAACCTGGATGGTGGGAAACCTTCTTGCCCAAAGCAAAACAAGAATCTGTAGCATAGTACTTTGTCCTTTTTTTTGTCATTGTCGGAATCCATCTTTGTCTTAAGAGTGCTTTTCTAGTTTATATTACTGAGCTTCTTGTATTTCCGTGTACTACAAATATGTTGCAACTGAGTTGAGTCTAGTGACCAGAATCGATCAAGGGGTTGTTTCTATTTGGCTAGCTGCACATGTTTTTTGATCAATCAATAGTTCTGTTTTCTTCCTCTTGATCAAAGTTCTTGGTAGGTATGTATCTGGGCGTGTCCCATCAAATCTTGCTCATTCAATTGTGACAAATCAGAGTGGTAACTATACTTTAATACTCCATGAGGATAGAAAGGGTATATATTATTACCAAGTGACATGGACAAGTTCAAATTTCACAATGTGATGAATACTGCTACATTTGCAGAAGATGTAAAACTATACACGGTAAAGCTCAACTGGTGCCTGAGTGTAGATGGCTATTATTGCCTTATGTTTTTCCACGTCCTCAAGCCACTGACTCATGTCTGGCTTCACCAAGTCTCCTCCGATGTAGTCAGCTATGCTGCATCTCACGCCTCTGCTTCTTCTCTTCCTGCTGATAACATTCACAGAAAATAGCCTAACTGTTCTGCTCTTCTTCTTCACTTGCGAGAGAGTTCGAAACACGGAGTGCCACACGTTGAATGCATACCGCACGGCTAGTCATCTCCTTGATATGTTTGAGAGTAGTGTGTAATAACCATTGCTTGACGAGGAGGAGGATGATGATGAAGAAGAAGAATGATGATTGACTAGACTGGGCTTAATGGGCTTTAATTCTGAAGCCCATTTATAATCAATAGTTATGGTTAGTTAGCTCTGGTGTAAGAGAGAATCCGAGTTAAAAGACAGAACCTTTGGAGTTGCCGGAACAAACTGTCGGGAAACACTTGCCGGAATGTCGAGGGGATCTCGGCTCCTCAGGGCTCCTAGCCTCCTACTCCGTCACGCTTATCTACGAACTCACCCCAAAGCTCCATCCTTTCCCTACCGTCTTCACTCTGATCATCATCTTCTTCATCATCATGGCTTCTCTAGCTTCACCAGACGTAACTCAATTCAGACATCCCCTGCCATCAATGCCTTCCTCTCCGATCCCTCCCCAATTCGTCTCGTTCAACGGAGCTCCATGGTTAACGGGCGCCTCCTGTTCTCCACTTCGACTCCCAAACCCGACCAAGAGGCCAACAAGTCTAAGCAAATCAAGACGGTGGTGGCCTCGGAGTCAGGCTCGGCCATGGCTGACATGAAGATCCTCCGCACGCTTGCCGGATACTTGTGGATGAGAGACAACCCAGAGTTTCGGTTCAGGGTCGTCACTGCATTGGGCTTTCTCGTGGGTGCTAAGGTCTTGAACGTTCAGGTCCCTTTCCTCTTCAAGCTGGCTGTTGATTGGCTCGCTTCAGCTACTGGCTCAGGCGCCTCTATGTCGGACTTCTTAGCTGCGAACCCTTCTCTTGTTGCTGCTTTTGCTACTCCTTCTGCTGTTCTCATCGGATATGGCATTGCTCGGACTGGGTCTTCCGCTTTTAATGGTAAACTCCTCTGAATAGCTCAGTTTGCTGAAAAAACAGATTGCACCTTTTTGACTCTTGGTCTTGCTACTTTCATCATTTTGCAGAGCTTCGTACTGCTGTCTTCTCCAAAGTAGCTCTTCGCACAATACGTTCTGTTTCCCGAAAAGTATGCTGATGTTGCTCTTAACAATCTTGTGTTTCTGTTGTACCAATCCTTGTCACGTATTGCTTGTGTAGGTGTTCTCACATTTACATGATCTTGACCTTCGTTACCACCTGAGGTACCCGTCTCTCCTCTCCTACTCTTTTTGAATAGTTTCTCTCATTTTTTTAGTCTCATCATCATAACTGTCTTTACTTATTTGCTCTCATGTCTAGTCGAGAAACAGGTGGTTTGAACAGAATTATTGATCGTGGTAGCCGTGCAATCAATTTTATCCTCTCAGCTATGGTATTTAATGTTCTTCCTACCATTCTCGAGGTAAAAGCTTGCTTGTCTGACAGGTTGCTTTTATTTTTTTGTCTCTGAATTTGAAAAGAGTTGACTTAATTAATATATGTATCTTCCAGATATCTATGGTATCAGGTATACTAGCATACAAGTTCGGAGCTCCTTTTGCTTGGATTACTTCTCTTTCTGTTGGTGCATATATCGCTTTTACATTAACTGTGACCCAGGTACTTAAATTCGCATTCTTCCTGAACTAGTCTCGAAGCTTCTCTGTATCAACTCTTTGCATAGGCTGAGAAATTCATTCTTGAAGTCCTTGTAGAAGGATGATTGTCTTTGTACATTCTATTCGTCTTTCGTTATCTTGTTATAAATCTTTCTGGTGTCGGATGCTGTGCTCACGTTGTGGCTTACTTTATCCAGTGGCGAACTAAGTTTAGAAAGGCTATGAACAAAGCTGATAACGATGCTAGCACAAGGGCCATTGATTCTCTGATAAATTATGAGGTAGAAACTTCATCCTTTATTTTTATTCTTTTTGCTTGAGTTGCAGTTTTGACAGCATTTCTGTAATTCTGTTTGGTTCCAGACTGTTAAATATTTTAACAATGAAGGTTATGAGGCTGAAAAGTATGACAAGTTCCTGAAAAGTAAGTAAACATTTCTAGCTGTTTAGCATTGAAAACAGATTTATCTAAATTTTGCGCAAGAATCCTCCACTGTTACTTTTAGACTGAAGACTAGCTGTTTATCTTGTGCTGATTCTGCTGCTTATGTCAGGATATGAAGATGCTGCCCTGCAGACTCAGAGAAGTCTTGCGTTTTTAAATTTTGGACAAAGTATTATATTTAGTACAGCTCTGTCCACTGCAATGGTGTTGTGCTCTCAGGGTATCATGAACGGCCAGATGACAGTAGGAGACTTGGTCAGTACCTGTTTGATTTCTACTCTCCATCTGTAGCTTATATTCTCTGCCTTTTCCGATGCAAACCGTTCTCTAACATGCTTTTGCATGCTTGGGCGTTGCAGGTTATGGTGAATGGACTTCTCTTTCAGTTGTCTCTTCCTCTAAACTTTTTGGGTAGCGTCTACCGTGAAACCATTCAGAGCCTTGTGGACATGAAATCAATGTTCCAGTTGCTAGAGGTATAATAATGATCTTACAAGTGTTACTTAACTCTACTTGGTTAAGTTCCTTAAACAGCTTCTTTTTATCTAATGCTAATACTTCAGTCAATAAGTAATATTCAGATGCATCCTTTTTAGTGTGGACTTCTGTCATGGCGAACTGATCATGTGGTATTCTCTTACTGACTTCAGGAGAAATCTGACATCACAAATATCAATGACGCGAAGCCTCTTGTTCTGAAAGGGGGAAGCATTCAGTTTGAAAATGTACACTTCAGGTAGGTGTTGATTTTTATTTGAACATCAATATCTTGCTAATTGTAAATGCCATGCTACCTCGGGCCTGAGAATGTACAACTAATATGAGGACTAGAAACTAAGACTTTATTTCACTGATGAACTCAATACACCCCAGTCTTTGAATGAGTAATTGCCTCATGACCCAATACTTATCACCAGTAGCAACCTTATACTCCTAGCTCTAGTTATCATATGCCCAAGATTCGCCAACTCCAGCAAGCTATCAAATTTCCTGTGCTGTCCTAGGCAACAATCATGTACTCAAAGACTATGAGAGTTACCAAGCAATCAAACACACATGACCAAAATCACCAACCAATGCAGGAAAACCTGAACTTATCAAAGTGGCAAATTTTTTAATTATGTATGCTCTACATCATCATTCTTTTTAATCTACAACTACAGTTACGTTCCAGAGAGAAGAATCTTAGATGGGATATCCTTTGTGGTACCCGCAGGAAAGAGTGTAGCAATTGTTGGTACAAGCGGGAGTGGTAATTTCCTAAACCTCGTCTGTGTATGCATCTAAGTTACATTTTACTCTTCTGTTATAACGTTACAACTCTTATGTTTTATTCTGTGGCAGGCAAGTCAACAATTCTTAGAATGCTATTCAGATTCTTTGACACAGATTCCGGAACTGTAAGTTTTTTTTCTTCTTTTTATTTGTCTGTGAACTATGTGAGCTTGTTTTGGAAGCTTTGTTGCAACAAAAGTAAATCTTGCTGCAGAGAAATTTACTGAAGAAAAAGCTTGGTGTCTAGATAACATCTTATTTTTCATGTGTTGGTTTATAAGGTAAGGATTGATGGGCAAGATATAAAGGAAGTGAGACTAGATAGCCTCCGAAGCTCCATAGGAGTTGTGCCACAAGATACTGTAAGTGTTGGCATTCACTATATTATTTCTTTGTTCTTGTCTAATTCTCGTCGTAAGGTTTTGTTTTTACACAACACTATGGCCTTCGTTCATTGCTTTCTCCATTTCTTCTTAGTGTAACCTGTGTGTGCGTACAAGACATGATTATTTTGTTTCTTTTTCTTCTATCTTCGCTGTATTTATCATTGTTAGCTTTCTAATGAAGAACTCAAGAGTAACCTTTAGTGCACTGCAGGTGCTCTTCAATGATACAATATTTCACAACATACACTATGGACGTCTTTCGGCTACAGAAGAAGAGGTACTACGAGCCACCTTATGCTCGATGCATATGTTAAGCTTATAACACATTTCATTTCAGGTGTATGATGCTGCTCGGCGTGCTGCAATTCATGACACAATCAGTAATTTCCCTGATAAATATTCCACGGTTGTTGGGGAAAGAGGTCTCAAGGTCAGTATGTTGATGCTATATATGATATGTTTAACTTGATTAGTATCTTCCTAGTGATAACCATGGAGTTGTGATGTTATGTGCAGTTGAGTGGTGGAGAGAAACAGAGAGTGGCACTTGCTCGAGCATTCCTGAAATCCCCTGCGATTCTGTAAGTAAAATTTTCACAGAATCAAGCATTGACTTAGCTTATGTGATTAAGTTAGGTGTTGAGAGTCCTCCTCACATGCACATAAGAAAATTTGAGATGAGACTTAGAGATGTTTTTTTGTAAAACTGGCACAGATTGTGTGATGAGGCAACTAGTGCGTTGGACAGCACAACAGAGGCAGAGATACTTAACGCACTCAAGGCGCTGGCGAGTAACAGGACATCTATCTTTATTGCCCACAGGCTGACCACAGCGATGCAATGTGATGAAATAGTTGTATTGGAAAACGGGAAGGTGGTGGAACAGGGTCCTCACGAGATGTTGTTGGGGAAGGCAGGAAGATACGCTCAGCTATGGACACAACAAAACAGCACTGTCGATATGATTGATGCGGCTATCAAATTGGAAGAGTGAACCTCAGAGGCAGAAAAGAGTGTAAAAATGTTATTTATATCTCACTGATTCTCCTAACTTTGATTGTATGGACTATGGAGCATATGTAGTTATTACGTTCCCCCAAAAGGACACAAAATGAAGGGAATCATAATAATTGTGAAAAGACAAGTTTTGTGTGGATGTTGGTGAGAATTAATACACCAAAGTAAAAATGAGGAATGGCTGGTCTGACATTACACAATAGAAGGGTAGATTTCACTAAGTAAATCCTCTAAAACCCTGAATATGATCCATAGTCTTCTTGGTCTATATGCCACATTGACCATTTTCATATGAAAGAAAGCAGAAAAAGCTCTCCGATCTAGCTTTACAGGAAATGAACCAAAAGTTTAACAAATGAAGCAAGTGAAAATTTGTAGGAGGTATTGGTGCTGCAGGCTATTGAACGGTCGATTAAAAACATTTAAGGTTGGAGAGATTTATTCTTGCATCGACCAAAGAGTTTTTTGTGATAGTTTTTTCGAGACTAATTTTTTGGAAGATGAATTTAATCGAGTTACACAAGGAATAAACAAAAGCTTTAAGTTTATTATCAAAACTGTATTATTATGAGAGTCTTAGCTCTTCTTATGTAGCTAATGTAAAACACATAAATCAGCTAAGACTAGAAAAACTAATATATACTATTATCTACGAAGTTATTTTTTACCACGGAACTCTCACATTAAAAGTTAGATCGATTAATATTGTGTAATCTCTAATGAATAATTTATTTATTAATAATATAATAGATAAATAAATTACTTATAATAAAAACTGTCAAAAAAGAACACACAAAGTAATTATTGCGGTTTGTTATAAATGTTTTGTTTGATACTACGTATTCCCTCTGTTTCTAAAAGATCCATGTTCTGGAAAAAAATTTCGTTTCAAAAAGATATACCTTTACATTTTCAATGCACTCATTAATGAAAATTTGTACATTTCAAAAAATATAATTGTATTTATTAAAATCTTATTGGTTAAAATTTATGGGGAATAGTTAATTAAGAAAATCAATATATTGGTGACTAAAATTTTATAATTTTCTTAATAAGTGTGAAAAATCTAAAACATACATCTCTAAAAAATGGAGGGAGTGTGATGTTTTGATGTTTTGATATTTACTGATGATAATGATTATTCTATTTTTCTTTCATAAAAATAAAATATAAGATAAAATGTACATATATTCATCGAGTAAGGCAAAGAAATATTATCTCTATCTCACTCTCTTTTCTAAGTTTTTTTAAGTTATCATAATTTTTAATTTACTTTTTATTCTGTTTGATTTTATTTTAGTTTTTTGTTTCAAAATTTCTTTTGGTAGTTTCATGCATGTTACATGTTCAAAGAAATAGTCTACTGAGGTAATGAGGGTTAAAGACGAAAGTCTATTTTCTTACTTTATTTTGCATATTTGATATGTGGTTCTGTTCTTATCATTTTATAGATTTTATTAGTATTTAAAAAGATGAAGTTCAACAAAAAAGGTAAAAACAATTAAAAGAGAAAATTCTATAAAATACCCAACTAAATTTTGTTAAGCTTTTTAATACCCCAACTTTTTGTTGTCCAGTTTAATACCCCAACTAATTATTTGCTCCTTTTAATACACAATTTTTTTTAAAAAAAATGTGCTTATTTTAATACCCAAACTTTATTTATTTTAATAAAATGCTAATAAATTCCAAATGAAATTTAAAAAATATCTAAAATTTACGAAATAAATCTCAGAAAATTCTAATTTTATTTTGTGTTAGAGGAATAAAAGTAACTAAATTGTGTATAATCTTAATTTTGTAACAAAATTTTTAAGTTTTAAATATTTAATTTTTTTCTGAAATAAAAATAAAAATTTATTTTTCCTTCCAAATTAAATTTTTCTAAAAATTTAAATTTTCTCCGTAGTTTATTTACCTTCTTTCCTAAATCTTATAATAATAAAAAATTAATATTTTTCTTGGATTTTGGAGATATTTTAAAATTTGTTTCAAAATTCTTAGTATATATAATTAAAAGAAGAAGAAAATTATGTATTAAAAAGGACATAATTTTAAAAGTTTTGAATGTGAAAAAAATATTATATTGGGGTATTAAACTGGGATGTGGAAAAATTTGGATATGAAAGGCCTAACAAAATTTTTAAGTTTTAAATATTTAATTTTTTCTGAA
This sequence comes from Brassica carinata, assembly GCA_016771965.1. Classification (NCBI taxonomy): domain Eukaryota; kingdom Viridiplantae; phylum Streptophyta; class Magnoliopsida; order Brassicales; family Brassicaceae; genus Brassica; species Brassica carinata. Next base: position 61,990,589 of record CM028687.1, on the reverse strand, counting down.
ATAAAAATAAAAATTTATTTTTCCTTCCAAATTAAAATTTTCTAAAAATTTAAATTTTCTCCATAGTTTATTTACCTTCTTTCCTAAATCTTATAATAATTAAAAAATTAATATTTTTCTTAGATTTTGGAGATATTTTAAATTTCGTTTCAAACTTCTTAGTATATATAATTAAAAGAAGAAAAAAATTGTGTATTAAAAGGAACATAATTTTAAAAGTTTATGTATTAATATGAGAAAAAATATTCTATTGGAATATTAAATTGGGACATGGAAAAATTTGGATATGAAAGACCTAACGAAATTTAGTTGGTATATTTTCATAAAATTTTAAAAATATACAAAAACATTCATAATGGCCTTCGAATTTATAACTCACATACTAATAAATGTTTATAAAGTGGTTAAACCCGCGTATGCGGACAAAATATTATGTATTGTTCTTGTGTGCCAATAATTAAGCCATTTGGCCTTTAGGTAGGTGGTGTTAATCTCTGACTGACTCTTTATATATAAACAAGAGACTGATCTTTTCTCATACCAATCTACCAAAATGGATCCTTCTAGGAATCAAAAAAAAAAAGGATCCTTCTATAGCTCAAGAAGAGTCTAAAGTTATTAGATACACCTGCATCGTCACCTGTGATTGTTAACAAACACGTGATATTTTCATATATGGAGTGTATCTGGACGGAAGTACATTGTATATACACTCTAATATTGTCTATAATGATAACTATACATGTGGTATTTATAGATCGTGTATCTGGACGGATTGACACAGTATATACACTCTGTGGTTAATTATACAGGTGGTATATATAGGTCAAGTACGGAGTTTATCTAGATGCAAATACATAAAGTCTTTTCTAAAAAAACAGTAAAAAAATAAACTCTAATATTCTCTCTAGAAAAGTTCGCCATGAATCTTTCTGCTATCACTCAGGGAAACGACAATGACGCTCCGGCGGTGGGAAATGAGTTTGCACAGTTCGCCGCTGGATGCTTCTGGGGCGTGGAGCTGGCGTTTCAGAGAGTCTCCGGTGTGACTCATACGGAGGTTGGATACACCCAAGGGACCCTCCACAACCCTTCATACGATGATGTCTGCACGAACACAACGAACCATGCAGAGGTTGTCAGGGTTCAGTATGATCCCAAAGAGTGCAACTTTGAGTCTTTGCTTGATGTCTTCTGGTCTAGGCATGACCCCACCACCTTGAATCGCCAGGTACGTTATACGATTAAAGACTCTCTTTTTTTGTGTTGTTGATTTGTCATTCTTTTCTTTTTTTTTCGTTGATTAGTCATTCTAAGGTTTCATAATAAAGATGTGAAAATATTACAACTTTTGGAAAACTTCAAACTGAATACATAACACAAAAAATCAATACTTATCTTTTTTTTTTTCATTCTGTTAGTTATTCAATTCATTTGCAATACCAAATCGAACGCGTAACATTTAACGATGTGAAGGGATATTAACATATACATAATACATGTAGTTTACCGTGGCTAATGTCTTGAACTGTGGTCAGGGAAAAGATGTGGGAACCCAATACAGATCAGGGATATACTTCTACACACCTGAGCAGGAGAAACTAGCGGTGGAGTCAATGGAACGTCACCAGCAACAAATGGAGAGTAAGATCATGACTGAGATTTTACCTGCTAAGAAATTCTACAGAGCTGAGGAGTATCATCAGCAGTACCTGTCAAAGGGTGGGCAGTCCTGTGGCATAGCCTGCAGCAGTCCACTCATGTGCAGCGCTGCTACGGCTTAAAAATGCTGAGTTTCCTCTGCTTATCTACCAAAACAGAGGATGTTAGAGACTTGTTTGTTACACAATATGAACATCAACCAAATACTTAATAAGTGTAACAAGTTACTTTCGTTTTTCATGTTAGAGACTATATAAATGTCTATTGATGTTATTGAATTATTGATTGTTTAGATTTGAGCGAATCTTATGGATGAAAAAATAATATGATGAATAAGGTTTCTTATTGCCATTTGCTTCAGCATCAACAGCAATACAGCACTCTAAGAACATCACCATTCTGATCCTTTCTTTCACATAGTGATCTAGCAAAATGGATCCTTTGATAGCTCAAGAAGAACCTGAGTTAGTAGATTACCTGCAACTGTTCCTTCTCCGATAGCTCAAGAAGAGCCTAAGTTAGTAGATACACCTGCAACTGATCCTTCTTTGTTTGTTTCATTGTTTGCATGTGTGTTGTTGATTTGTAATTCTCAGTTCACAATAAGATGTGGAAATGTTAACAACTTTTTTGAAAACTTCAAACTGAATACAGAACACAAAAGTGTATGTTTTCTAAAAACGTGTATGTATTTCTCTTATTTTGGGAAGTTTACTAAAATGACACAAATTAATTGTGTTATTACTAGAATAACTCATATTTTTAAAAAATTATTAGAATATTTTTCTGGCCGAAATTGCCCTTGTACATAGTTATAACAAAAAAAAGTATTACCAAAGTACCCTTAATATTTGATCGACGGCAGATTTATTTTCAAAAAAATAAATCTATCAAGTAATAAGTCTGTTTATAAAATCTGTGTAGAAAAAAAAATCTACCATCATAGTGGTGTTAGACTTTCTAAGAAACGTCAGATTTGTTCACACGGCAGATTTAATTGTCCGATTTTATTAGAAAACAGATTTTTAAGAATATGTCTGTTGAATGAGGTAGCAGATTTGTTATAAATGGTAGACTTATGTGATCAACTTATTTTCTTATGGACCGATTTATTTTCTTATGTTCAATTTATTTTCTTATGGCAGATTTATATATTCGACTTAAAATTATTGGTAGACTTCTTATTTATGTGATGACAGACTTTTTAATTTATGTTGTGGCAGATTTATTGACGGAAATCTTAGTTTATGTAAACCAATTTTAATTTCGACCCGATTTATGTTAATTTCGAATCTAATTTATTTTTGGGTTAATTAAACTCAGAATTATGGAAAATTTTATAGTTGTCGTTATCTCTTTCATCTCTCTTTTCTTCTTTATCAAGTAATCCTTTTTCATGGTAGTTTAATCACTTGTTGCAATCATTATTGCTTGGAGAAACATTAATCTCATCAATTTTGTCTGCGGAGAGTAGAAATTTGAATGAAAAAAAAAAGTTATTTGAAATGGATAGCGATGAAGGTAGTAAATTACATACAGCTAACAACGTGAAAACAACAATCCAACATAAAACATTTTGTAAAACCTGCATAATTATACATTCATCATTCATAAATCAAAACTAGTAATTTATACATCCATCATTCATAAGCCAAAAACCAGAAAAGTAATATATTCGACTAAAGCCAAAAACCAAAAAAGTAATACATCCTTCTAAAGCCAAAACCAAAAAGTAATACATCCTTCTAAAGCCAAAACCAAAAAGTAATACATCCTTCTAAAGCCAAAACCAAAAAGTAATACATCCTTCTAAAGCCAAAACCAAAAAGTAATACATCCTTCTAAAGCCAAAACCAAAAAGTAATACATCCTTCTAAAGCCAAAACCAAAAAGTAATACATCCTTCTAAAGCCAAAACCAAAAAGTAATACATCCTTCTAAAGCCAAAACCAAAAAGTAATACATCCTTCTAAAGCCAAAACCAAAAAGTAATACATCCTTCTAAAGCCAAAACCAAAAAGTAATACATCCTTCTAAAGCCAAAACCAAAAAGTAATACATCCTTCTAAAGCCAAAACCAAAAAGTAATACATCCTTCTAAAGCCAAAACCAAAAAGTAATACATCCTTCTAAAGCCAAAACCAAAAAGTAATACATCCTTCTAAAGCCAAAACCAAAAAGTAATACATCCTTCTAAAGCCAAAACCAAAAAGTAATACATCCTTCTAAAGCCAAAACCAAAAAGTAATACATCCTTCTAAAGCCAAAACCAAAAAGTAATACATCCTTCTAAAGCCAAAACCAAAAAGTAATACATCCTTCTAAAGCCAAAACCAAAAAGTAATACATCCTTCTAAAGCCAAAACCAAAAAGTAATACATCCTTCTAAAGCCAAAACCAAAAAGTAATACATCCTTCTAAAGCCAAAACCAAAAAGTAATACATCCTTCTAAAGCCAAAACCAAAAAGTAATACATCCTTCTAAAGCCAAAAACCCAGCAAGTTGTACATCTGTTATTCAGTAGTCAAAAAAAAAAACAGAAGACCAATTTATTCAGCTGTCTCAATCACCTCCTCATAAATATCAACCGCCAACTTCAGTCGCAATGGTGTTATAATCTGATTATTTAAGCTATCAAAGTTACACCCAAGATCCTCCTTCTCCATCATCTTCTTAGCTTTTTTCTCCTTCTTCACAACACATTGTATTGGCAAACCATTTTGTGACGTGATTTCTGAATCAGCCATGACTGAATAATATACAACGAGAATTAGTAAAAAGATATATAAAAAACGGAGAACAAAGATGAGGCCATTCTAATGGCAGAGATGAGGCCATCCTGCAATAAACAACAAACACAATCGGCTACCGTCAGTACAGAGTTTCAATAGTCATTGCTGTGTTATATAGAAACAAAGGTTTTTCAATTAAAAAAACCCAATATGGTATTGCTAATCTATGAATTCAATAGTTAATCAATTTTACATGCATATACAGTTTTTTGAGTTCAACTTCAGAGGAAAAGGGGATTTGGGAAATAGGGTTTTCAAAATTAAAATTGCAATCAATCAAATAATGTTAACAACAAAGAACAATAATCATGATTAAGATGGATTTATGACTTACGAATTCAAGTTTCTTGAAATCGAAGGTGGTGGTGACTTAAATCGGTGGTGTGGAGTTAGGGTTCGTCCACGACAACAAACGGGACGACGAGATGAGATTGGGGTGTTCGGAATTGAAGACGTCCGTGACGGAGAATGAGGTGTTGGATATCGGAGATGGAAATGTCGGAGAAGAAGTCGCGAGTTATGGGAGACGGAAATTCCCCAAACTCACTCAGAGACTTCGTCGCCCTGCTGTTGCTCTTGTTTCCACCAATGGCCCCTGGATCACGTAAGAGACCCTTCTAAATCCCTAAGTCTCTCTTTACAAAGTTACATCCTTTGTTGTTATTGTCAGGTTTATGAAGCTGAGATTGGATCGAAGTTCTAGCTGATTCCTTTGAAGCTGCCTCTCTGGATGAAGCCTTGGCCTCTAGTCCCACCACTCTAGAGTTCGACCAGCCTGGAAATTGGGTGGCGCCATACCCAAAGTATGAACCTGGATGGTGGGACACCTTCTGCCCAAAGCAAAACAAGAGTCTGTAGCATAAAACTTTGTCCAGCTTTGTCTTAGTGCTTTCTATTTTGCAACTCAGTTGAGTCTAGTGCACAGAATTGATCAAGGTCTATTTCTACTTGCACATGTTTCTGATCAATCAAGCTTCTATCTCTTGATCAGGGAAGTGTCTTTGTTTGATTCCTAACTCTTTGATGGCTTTTGTCCCACCAATCTTGCTAATTCACTTGTGACAAATCAGAGTGGAGACTAGACTTTTACTACTCTGTTTGGAAATAAAAGGGTCTAGTTTATTACCAAGTGCATTGCACAAATTTTCAAATTGTACAATGTGATGAATACTGCTACACTTGCAGGATAACAACTATACAAGGTCGGCTCCATTGGTGTCTGGGTTCATGACGTTACTCTTGTGCAGCTAGTTCTGCAATTTCTGCAAGGGGCTTCCACATGAACTTTCTCCTGCAAGGAGGAGTGAGTTAATGGTCATGTAATGTGCAAAAACCATAGATGATTGATTATATAAAAGGGATGACATACTTACCAGTTGCCACATTCAGCAATAACTCTGACACTAGGACGGAGAGAAGGAAGCAAAGCGAGAAACTGGAGTTCAGACTTTGATAGGACCTGAGTTGTTGATAAGATAAAAAGTAAGATGTAGCAGACAGATTAAATCAAAATGAGAGAATACACAAACCTTCGCTTCGATGATCCAGACCACAAGTCCCTTGGCACTAGGAGGAAGAGCAGAGAGTCTGTAGTCAACTTCTGGTGGATAGTACCACCTTGCTATAGGTTGTTTCCCAAGGTGAGCCTAGTAGAAGTAGAAGACAACATGGTTCAAAATACTAAAACAAGAAGATAGATAAGAAGAGGCAAACTTACAGGGCAAACAGGGTAGGGGTTGAGGAGTGTGGTCTCTGGATCACCAAGTCCTCGAGCAGAGATGTCAAGAAAGTAGTAGCCTTGTTCTTTAAGACGGTTAAGATACCTACCTTCGTATCCACCTTCATGAGGAGTGTAGATGGCAATAGCCTTGTGCTTTTCAACATCCTCAAGCCAACGACCGATGTCTGGCTTCACCAGGTCTCCTCCGATGAAGTCAACGAGGCTGCACCTCACCCCACTGCTTCTTCTCTTCCTTCTAGTAATATTCACAGAAAAGGGGCTAATTGTTTTGCTCTTATTCGCTAGCGAGGCTTCGAAACACGGTGGTGCCACACGTTGAATGCACGCTGCATGGCTTGCCATCTTCTTACTAGCAGTGGTATGTTTGAGTGGCTTGTAATAACCATTGCTGGATGACGATGATGAGGATGATGAAAGAATGGTGGAGAAATGATCACTCACCCAACTAGGGGATAGACCTTAATGGGCTTCAAAGCTGTTAGACTTTGATTCGTAGGTCCATTTGTTATGACATTGATTCCGGTTTGGTATGTCGGATCATCATCATCAAACTCCGGTTATTTCGGGTAACTCAAGTAAGGGAGTTCAAGATTCATTTAAGAACTGAAAAGAATTTGGTATGTCGGATCAAATAGGTTTGGATAAAATGCTTAGGACATATAGAGAATTTATGTTAATTTCGGTTTGTTGTTTTAGATGATTTGAATAAAAACATTGAATAATTCAAATATAATATTGATTAATTTGAATAGTTCATGTTATTTTGGATAAAATATTTAAATAATTTTGAAACAATAAATAATTAAGTTACAGAAATTTTGATATTCTTATTAGGAAAAATAATTATATTTATAATTTTTCATAACTTTATATTCAAAGCTAATTAATATTTTGTGTATAAAAATTGTATGTTGTAAATTTGGAAATTACGAATATAGAAATATATGAACCATATGCATATTTGTTAGTTTTCTATTTTTATTTTGAAAAAATTGGCAAATTGGGCAAATTGCAAGTTTGATATTAGGGAGTTGAAGACTTGAGTTTAAATTAGAAGATTGGTAATCGCCTTTTCGGACTTGTGAAATGTCGACGAGGCGTGGTTCTTGATATTACGACCGTGTCACCTCTTGATTTTTATTTAAAAATAAAAAAAAGACCTAATAAAAGAATAAAAAGAAGGAAATTAGAAAACTAAAACATCCCTTATATCAAAATATACCGAACCACCTCTAGCAGTACGATTGAGAACCAAACATAAGAAGAATCCCACATAAGAACTACTCGACCGTACCCGGATCGGCATGGTATCCCTCCAGCGTAACGCCTCGAGGAGGGTGACTCGTAGTCAATCGCCCGATGATAGAAGCAAATCCCAAGAAAATTCCCGACTAGGCAAAGCTGCGTCTCGTTATGCGGTATCTCCTTTCGCTAAGCCATTGTGAAATTCTTTGGAAAAAGTTTTAAAAATAAAGCGTTGGGTAAATGTCCGATTTGGTCATTGTATTTCAGTATCTAGCACGGAGTCCGAACTAGAGGAACCGCATCCACCGACCAAGAAGCCGCATCCACCGAGCCGAATTTATCGTCACCACGCCGACTTTCCTGAAAGATCGCTCGCACGTAATTGCTATCCCGCAAACCTCGACTGAACATCTATTCAAAGGCGGTATCATTAGATCGTTAGTGAAGTTGCTAAGAGGCTCCCCGAAATGAATTGTCGCTAGGAAGTCGGTTTGGAGCTCTGTTCCACTTACGTATCGCTGCTCAAACTCTGCGAAACTTGTACATTCTCTCCTCACCGCCACTGGTTACGATGCGCTATAAGAGCTCTGGTTCTTGTTTGCGACAAGCCACTACGCTTTTCTCGCGGAGTTCGAGACATCACGAGGCTGAAATGCGAGCCCGAAGGGAAAAAGTTGGAAACGGGTCAGAATCTATCGATGCCACACTGGACGATGTGGAAAGAGTTGTTTGAAACGAAGATGAAGATGGGTCATGCGCTTCGCTTGAAACAACAGTCAACAGCGTGTTATGGGTTCCCTGGCGCAACTTTTGCTTTTAAAGCTATCCCTCATTGCTTGAGAAAATTCCGAACCTAATAAAACCACTTCTTTCTTGCAAGAACCGAAGGATGCGACTCAACAAATGCACTTCGAATTTTGAAGACATACTTCGGTGGAAACCCAAACCGAGGTACAATGTCGTTGTTCATCTTATTTGCAAAACGAAGTTAAGACGCTCAAACTTTGTGTACTTATGAATGTTTGTGTTCTTTGTTTGAGGTTATTATTCGTATTCAATCCTGATGAAGGTGGGGATCCAAAGTGGAAGAAAGAAGTAATCGATCCCCAAATAGATAACTTAGTTCGTCGAATGCGTGAAGGGCACGAGTTCAAAGCAACAGACTTTAGAGGAGGTGATTCATCCCTTCCACCTCTGAAGCCAGCCGAAAAGGCTGAAGGTGTTGGTGTCAAAAGAAGTGTCAAAAGCCGTCTAATCGGTTTAAAAGCTGTGATGAACCTGAAGTTCGACTCAGCACGCCCATTCGATTGCCGCGGATATGTAAACAAAGCTGAACCGAAACTTATCGAAGCGAGCAAGAGCTGGAAAGAGTGGATAATGAAGTTGAACTGAAAAACGCAGTTGGTAAATTATGAATGAGATTTTGACTGGTTGCATCATGATAGAGGCTCGCTCACGCTCCAAAACACGAAAAATGAAACAGAGACAACAATCACGACCCTACCGGCATGGAAGGTCCAAAGAAGCGAATGTCCGCTCGCGGTGATGGTAATGATGAAGTGAAATATTTTGGTCTGATAGAAGAAACACAAGAAGAACAACGGCGCATAGCATGAATAGAATATGAGAATGCATGATAATCATTGATGGCCGACGCCAAATGCTCGCTTCGAAAAGGTAATCAAACCGCCCTACAATTTTTAATGATAAACAATGCTTGAATCCCGGCTCCATTTAAGGAAAACGTGGTAGATTCAATGGCGCTGGCCCTCTTCAAGTCGGCAAACATTTCGTAAGTCGATTTCAACGTCATTGGACCAATTAAATCAAAGCCAGCGAAAACCGACTCTCCGAACCGCTGGAGGTAAATAGATTATAACAATGAATTTATAGGCTCTAGATATATTATGTTTTGCTGTTCACTCGGTTTGGCCAAGTATTCAAGATTATCGCTTGTTCGCTTTTTGAAGAGGCGTGAATACCATTTGTTTGGTCGCATTCAAAGTATTTAGTTGGTATTCCAGTAATTTTGTGTACATGAATACCGATTTGTTTGGTCCGGTATTCTCGTTAATAACTCGTATTCATGTTAATTTATGAGGTTTACAGAATACCATTTGTTTGGTCCGGTATTCGTGTTAATTTAAGAGGTGTTCGCCTTAAGTAGTCAGTATACCGACCGCTTGATAGTTTTCGTGAGAGATCGAGGTATTCATATTAGTTAGTCAAGTGTTCGTGATAATTTTGCCAGTGTACGATTATGTTGACAGTATTTTAATGTTAAACTACATCCGAATCGGCATTTGAATGAGCTATATCTGAACGCTGGTCGTGCAGGGGAAATGAGTCTCCAATAAAGGCTAAATTTGTTAGCGTAAGAGGTCAAAAGGGGACACTGAGTGACAATGTCTATAAAGATCCACGAAGAACACTTGTAGATGCTTACCGCTTGGTCTCATCCTGAATCTACGCCCTTCCGCCGGAGGAACAAGGTGGTAAACGTTCACAAATTCAAGATTACAAGACACCGCCAGAGGATGATCCGATGATAATGTCGACACCGAGATGGGGAATCGGCCGAGTCGATATCCGACAGTCATTAAAAAGCAGAAAGCGGGAAATGTATTCCAATAAGCTCAACCAAAAGATGACCTCCGGGACGCTTTTCCCGGACGCTCAACAAAGATTGGAGGAGGTACACCCTGCACAAGAGATTGAAGAGCTTTTCCAAAGCCGCAAGAAACCCGGCGATAATCTTAGCAGACTCGGAGAAAGCCGCAGCTTCAAGAGTTTCAAATACCGCGGAAACCGCATACGCAGCAGTTGTTTGATATCAGATAAATTTCTTGGACTGTCAAAAGTTTAATATTGACTTTTGGTTTGTTCTCAAATTTCGTGGAATTCAAATTGTTATTGGGATCCATGTCTCAAATAAGTTATTCTGTTGCCGCTGCCAACAAATTGGGTCAGTACCAAGGTATTCCATTCATCGAACTTAATCCCGCTTTATTCAAGTGGTTTGTACATATTTTTCTAATGGTTTGTACATATTTTTCAGCATTCCGCTAATTAAGATGCTAGGCGCCATTGGACGCAATTATCCGAAGTCTGAGGTGAAGATTTGTAGACTACTCAGTATTATGGCATCATATCAAAGTTCCAGAGTTCGAAAGGCCTCGATAAATTGGGATTCAACCGGGAGGGCTTGATAGTTTCGCCACCGAAAACGCCTAATGAAGAAGGTGTTGGTTGGTATGTGGATGGTGTACTTCCAATGATGGGGAAAAGATCATTGGGTTGGTCTTGTGATCAACTTGACATGCATAAGCGGAGATTTTGACCGCAACATTCCCTTAATGAGTCCGATAATGAGGTGAACAAGCACATGGCTTATCTTCTACGCCAGATCGCTCATGTCTTAGTGGCTTTTCCCCTTTAGTAGTCACCCCGAAGACCAAGCATTTTCATGGGTGCCTAGACAATATTTACTTCAACGAAAAGTCTGATCGTGGACCACGCGTCAAATTTCCGAAATGCATGCCAGATACCCTACGACGATACAATGGATCGATGAAGGTGGACATATTCCGGCCGCGAAATACGCTGATGGATACCTATGAAGAATTTATTGAAACGCAAAGTTCAAAACGATGGTTGAAGACGGTATCGCCGCTCATTTCATTTTGCTTGTTAAACCGATCGTTAACGGTTATTGTATCTTTTCATTCATCCGCATACATAATTCAAACACTTTATTTTCAAGGTTTTATATCGATTTATATTTAAAGGTTAGTGTTTTGTGTTTAGTGGTTTAGGGTTGCATGTTTAGTATTTGGTGGTTAGAGTATAATATCCATGCAAGATCTCACCATAGTGTTTATTTGCTTCTGGAAAACAATTTTAAGTAGCGGTGTTTTTATCGCTTCATTTAATAAGTATTAGTGTAAAATTTAAAAATCGATCTAATAACTATTTCTCTCGAGTGTTAGGTACAAAATGGGGAGGGACAATAAACTTCCTAAGAACTCATAAGACTCCTTTGTTTATTTCTTTATTCTATATATGACACTGATGCTGATATGTAACACCCACCATCCGCCATACCCTTTCCTCCCTCACCATATCGGATGCAGCTCATGCCTCAGTGTAAAATTCACGCCTCAAGTTCCCTTGTTCGGTAGCCTTTTTACTCCTCAACAAGGAGACAGACAAAGAGATAGGGTTAAATGCGTTTTGTATTAAATAATTAATAGTTGCCTGTTTTTAATTAATAAATTAAAGTAAAACACATGTTTTCCAAAGTCACCAGTCATTAATGGCCATTCGTCCACCTTGGAGCCGTTGTTATCCGCGAGAAATCATCACATATAAGACCTTCAAGTTTTGGGGTCAAATAATCCAAAAACGAAGCCCAATACCATGTTTCCTTCTGAAATTAAAATAATATAATATTCAATTTGTCTCTTACACGCACATCCGGCGCGCATGTGTCGGTATTCCGTATAAGTTTTTCTCGCAAAAAGACAGCCAACCCAATAATTTCACCAAGATTGTGGGGTAAAATGGTTTAAACTGTTCACTTTTTCTTCTCTCTCCTAGTAGGTTGTCCAACAAACTAATTAAAACATTGGCTTGCCCAGATTTCTAATTCAAACTTAAAAGTTGACCAATATTCTAATTTTCCCTTTTATTTTTTTCGGTTTGGTTATTAACTTCAAACAGCCCGAAGGTGTGAGAGACAGAATCCGAGTTAAAGTCAGACACGAAAGAAATCTTGCCGGAGCGAACTGTCTGAAACACTTTCAATCGAAGAAAGGAAGGGATGTCGAGGGGATCTCGGCTCCTAAGGGCACCTAGCCTCCTACTCCGTCACGCTTATCACAACACTCACCCAAAGCCCCCATCTTTCTCCTACCGTCTCCGCTCCGATTACCTCCTCCATCACCATGGCTTCTCCAGCTTCACCAGACGTAGCTCAATCAACGCCTTCCTCTCCGATCCCTCCCCGTCCCAATCTCAATCCCCAATTCGCTTCGTTCAACGGAGCTCCATGGTTAACAACGGCCGTCTCCTCTTCTCAACTTCCCCTCCCAAACCCGACAAAGAAACCGACAAGCCCAAGCAAATCAAGACGGTGGCGAATTCGGACATGGCTGACATGAAGATCCTCCGCACGCTTGCTGGCTACTTGTGGATGAGAGACAACCCTGAGTTCCGCTTCAGGGTCATCACCGCCTTGGGGTTTCTAGTGGGAGCTAAGGTCTTGAATGTTCAGGTTCCTTTCCTCTTCAAACTGGCTGTTGATTGGCTCGGTTCCGAAACTGGAAGTGGTGCCTCTATGTCGGCCTTTGTGGCTGCGAACCCTTCTCTTGTTGCTGCTTTTGCTACTCCTTCTGCTGTCCTCATTGGATACGGCATTGCTCGGACGGGGGCTTCTGCTTTTAACGGTAAAACTCATCTGAGTTTGAAGTCAGTTACTGATAAAAAGAATGCACCTTTTAACTCTTGTTATCATTGCAGAACTTCGTACTGCTGTGTTCTCCAAAGTAGCTCTCCGCACAATACGTTCTGTTTCTAGAAAGGTATGATCTTGTTTCTCTTAACAGCCTTGTTAATGCGTTCTTTGTTGTACCAATCCTTGTCACTTGTTGACTGTGCAGGTGTTCTCACATTTACATGATCTTGACCTTCGTTACCACCTGAGGTAACTGTCTCTCATCTCCTACTCTTGTGAGTAACAGTCTGTTTCATCTCATTCATAACTTTCTTACTTTGTTGCTCTTGTGCAGTCGAGAAACAGGTGGTTTGAATAGGATTATTGATCGTGGTAGCCGTGCAATTAACTTTATCCTCTCAGCTATGGTTTTCAATGTTGTTCCTACCATTTTGGAGGTAAAAGCTTATCACACCGCTTGGTGCTTTATTTTTGATCATCGTTTTGACTAATTTGAAATCGGTTTAATAGTGTGGATTGCTACTCCTTTGTCTCTCTAAAAACATTCGACGTAATTAATATATATCTTCCAGATAGCTATGGTATCAGGTATACTAGCGTACAAGTTCGGAGCTGCTTTTGCCTGGATTACTTCTCTTTCTGTTGGAGCATATATCGCTTTTACCTTAGCTGTGACACAGGTACTGTGCATTCTTCAGCATATTCCCTATGATGAAAAACTTGCGTTTTGTCACATTCATCCAGCACTGACTGTAATAATATGCTTAAGACACTTGAACTTGTTATTAAGCTTCTCCGATCTTAATTTTTTTGGCTGAAAAAATCATTCGAGCTGTGATAAATGGGAGATTCTTGTAAAAGGATGATTGTCTCATAATATTCTATTCATTTATTTTATTTTATCCAGTGGCGAACCAAGTTTAGAAAGGCTATGAACAAAGCTGATAATGATGCTAGCACAAGGGCCATTGATTCTCTGATAAATTATGAGGTATATTTTCATTCTCTTAAAGTAGTTTTTGCTTGAGTGACAGTTTTAACAGAACCTCTGTTTCGTTTCAGACGGTTAAGTATTTTAACAATGAAGGTTATGAGGCTGAAAAGTATGACCAGTTCCTGAAAAGTAAGTAACTGTACTAACTGTTCTAGCATGATAAACAGATTTATCTTAAGTTCCGCAGAATCCTCCAGTTTTGTCTTTAGCAAATTATAGTAGCAAGAAACATATTGATGCTTTATCATAATATATCATTACTCAGTCCATTTACCTTGATCTATCTTGTGATGATTCTGCTGCTTATATCAGGATATGAAGATGCTGCCCTGCAAACTCAAAGAAGTCTTGCTTTCTTAAACTTTGGGCAAAGTATCATATTTAGTACTGCTCTTTCAACAGCAATGGTGTTGTGCTCTCAGGGTATCCTGAACGGCCAGATGACAGTCGGTGACTTGGTCAGTGCCTCCTTTTGTTTTGTCTCTCGACTGACATTTTATGTTTCTGTTAAAGTTCCTTCTGCGTTTTTCGACGCAATTTGTCATCTAATAAGTTTTTGTTTTTCCATGTTCGGGGGCGTTGCAGGTTATGGTGAATGGACTTCTCTTTCAGTTGTCCCTTCCTCTAAACTTCTTGGGTAGTGTTTACCGTGAAACCATTCAGAGCCTTATAGACATGAAATCAATGTTCCAGTTGTTAGAGGTATATGAGGATGTTATAAGTAGCTTTTCACCTTTTTTATGCTAATGCTTCAGTCGAGAAGTGATATTCAGATGCATACTGTTTAATATGGACTTCTGGCATGTTTGATTGACAATTTGGTATTTTCTTACTGTTCAGGAAAAATCAGACATCAGGAATATAGATGATGCAAAGCCTCTTGTTCTGAAAGGTGGAAACATTGAGTTTGAAAATGTACACTTCAGGTAGGTGTTGACTTTAGTGGAACATTACTGTCATATTAATCGTATATGACATGCCTGGAAATAGCTCTATTTTCCTAAGCTGTCCTAGGAAACAGTCATGGACACAACGACTATGCTAGCTACCGAAAAATCAAAACACATAACAAAAACTCTAACCAATATAGGAACAACTTCTAACAAATAGACTTACAGAGTTTATCAAAGTGCAGATTTGTAGAGTTTATCAAAGTGCAAATTTTAGGATACATTGCATGATTTGGATATTAGCTTCATGTTGTGCTTGAATACTCATGTCTATTGCCACATTTTAAGTCTCTTTTCTACAATTACAGTTATCTTCCAGAGAGAAAATATTAGATGGAATTTCATTTGTCGTACCGGCAGGAAAGAGTGTGGCAATCGTTGGAACTAGCGGGAGCGGTAATACCTAAAGCTTCTTTGTTTCAGCATCTACGTTAAAATTTATTATCTTTGTTATGCCGGTCCTAATGTTATCCTTTGTTTTGTGGCAGGGAAGTCAACAATTCTTAGAATGCTTTTTAGATTCTTCGACACAGATTCCGGAAGTGTAAGCATCTTTTTCAGATGGCAGCATTGTTGCAATAAAAGATTGGTGTCTAGATAACTTATTCTCTCATGTTGGTTATAACAGGTAAGGATTGACGGGCAAGATATAAAGGAAGTGAGACTAGATAGCCTCCGAAGCTCTATAGGAGTTGTGCCTCAAGATACTGTAAGTTGGTGTTGTGTTACCTATATTTTTTTCTGTTTATAAATTATATATACAAAACATTGACCTCTACTGTATGGCAGGTGCTCTTCAATGATACAATATTTCACAATATACATTATGGGCGTCTTTCAGCCACAGAAGAAGAGGTACCTAACCATCTTATACACAGTGCAGTCGTTAAGCAGGTTATATGTAATCCTTGTATCTAATACTTCAATCCAGGTGTATGATGCTGCTCGGCGAGCTGCAATTCATGATACCATCAGTAATTTCCCTGATAAATATTCCACCATTGTTGGAGAAAGAGGGCTCAAGTTGAGTGGTGGAGAGAAACAAAGAGTGGCACTTGCTCGGGCCTTCCTGAAATCCCCTGCGATTCTGTAAGTAATCAAACATTGACTGTGCTTATGTGACTAAGTAGGCGTTGGGAGTCCCTCACAATCTCATATACATGAGAAAATTGAGATGGTTGGTGTAAATTTGGCATAGGTTGTGTGACGAGGCAACAAGTGCACTGGACAGCACAACAGAGGCGGAGATACTTAACGCACTAAAGGCACTGGCGAGTAACAGGACATCCATATTCATTGCCCACAGGCTGACCACAGCGATGCAGTGCGATGAGATAGTAGTGCTGGAAAACGGGAAGGTGGTTGAACAGGGCCCCACGAGGTGCTGTTGGGAAAGGCAGGGAGATACGCGCAGCTATGGACACAACAGAACAGTACTGTGGATATGATTGATGCGGCTATCAAGTTGGAAGAGTGAATCCCAGAGGCAAAAAAAGAGTGTATAATCGATATTTATATCTCATTGATTCTTTTACTCTTTGAATGAATGTAGTTAATACGTTTCCCCAAAAGACAAAACAGAGGGAATAAATAATGATGTTGTTGAATGACAAGTTTTGTATGGATGATGGTGAGAATTAACGAAAGCAAAGCAAAGGCTAAACATTATGTTTTACCCTCGGTTTTGGTTTCAAGGCGATGAAGTATATATTATGATCCCATTCGGACCAAGTCACATTCATCTGACATCACTCTGCATACGTCAAGGCCTGCTGGCTGCTTCACTACAACGTTTTGTTTTGTCCTTTGAACTGTGTAAACTAGGGCTGGGCAAATAAACCGAACTCGAAAATCCGAACCGAATCCGATCCGATAAAAATGAATCCGAACCGATCCGAACCCGACATAAATACCGAATGGATCTTGTTTTATGGTATTTCGGGTTATGGGTATTATCGAACCGAACCGAAATTAAATGGATATCCGATAGAACCCAAACATTCAAAATGCCAAAAGAACTTGTACCAAACATGATCTCAATTCCGATATGTAGCCAAAATACACTAAGATATTATTAAACATCTACAATAACTATCTACTACATGAAGGTTGATGGTTGAAAGTGGCGGTTGAGGCTTGAAATTTTTAGATTTTGGTTTTATTTTCATTGAATAATTTTTTTTTTTTCATTTCATGAGAACTTAATTTTTCGTTTTATGATTTCATTTATTGGTTTTCTTTCTATAGATAACAACGTATACCTTTCGTTTGACTTTGAATGATCATGTTTGATGTTTTTTTTTCTTATTTCTGAATCGATTTTACTTATGTTTTGGTTACAAAATATGTACAAATCAAGTACTTTAAACCCGAAGAACCGATTTTACTTATGTTTTGGTTACAAAATAGGTATTAGTCAAGTACTTTAAAACCGAAGAACCGGTTGGAACCCAAAACCCGAAAGTACACCGGGTTGTACCGGTTCTTTGAAGATTTACTAACCCCGATCCGAACCCGATAAAACCCGAACCGGTCCCAAACCGAATTTTTATATAATCCGAATGGGACTGATTTTGATAAACCCGAAAAACCGAGACCCGATTGGACAAAACCGAAACCCAATTGGGACCCCAAATGCCCATCCCTATTAACTGCTAAGTTTCTTCACTTTGGCCTCTGTTAGTTCAATCTTGGGTTGATTTGGCAAAATGTTTTCCAAAGGCGTTTGTTTTGTTCTAGAAACATCTCACTGCTCTACACTACCAACTTCCTCAAGGGTCTCAACACCTATTTTAGCTTTCAGTAGGGATGGGCATTTCGGTTTAATTATTGGGTCTAAGAAAACTTGAACCAAAGTCAACCCAAATTAGTTTGGTTTGATTTATGTTCGGTTTGATTTGGTTTTAGTTTGGTTCGGTTTGTGTTCTGTATTAGTTCGGTTTGATTTGTTTGGTTTTGTTTGTATCTTTCAGTTCAACCGAATTGATCTTTTAGTTTTGTTCTAATTCAATTACATTTATAAAAACATAAACAAATCATTATTTTCTTCATATTTAAATCGAACCACTTGGATTGATAAAATCTTGAACCAAATGGATTAGACATATACTTATATACTTTGGTTTGGTCTGGATCGGTTTAGGTTTGGTTGAGTCGGTTTAGATTAGTTCGGTTTGGTTTTTTTGTCCATCCTTAACTTTCAGGTCTCATAGCAACCAGCTGTGACTTGTGTCTATTTTAGCCATCAAACATTTCTTCTTTTACTTTTCTCATAGAAAAAAATCAGGTAAAAATCAGTTTTGATGTTAATTCATTGGCTGTACTTCGGGTAAAAATCAGTACACCACTATACCAAGATGTTAACTAGTCGGTTACGATAAACTAGATCGGATTTTGCAGATCTTTTATATATGAATGATCCAATCAAAGACCATGATCGAAAATTGTTTGATAGTCTTTATTAAAAAGGAAAATTTCAAATAGTAATTTTTTGAGTAAATGCAAAAAGGAAAAATACTAAGGCCAACAATGAAAAGTGGAAATTAAAAGGCCCAATACCAAAAAAAAAAAAAAAAAAAAAATCTGTCGGCCTTTTTAAAGAGACCACCGAAAATAATTTTATTTTATTTGTTCGCAATCAATCTTTTCTTTCTCTCTACTCCAACTTCCAAGAACTCAACTCCACAGATCTCTCTCCGACAATGGCTGCAGCGATGGTTCTCGACCCCAAAGCATCTCCTCCGCTGATGGATCTCTCTACAGCCGACGAGGAAGATCCTTACTCCCGCCTCAAATCCCTCGAACGTCAACTGGAGTTCACCGACATCCAAGAGGAATACGTGAAAGACGAGCAGAAGAATCTCAAACGCGAGCTCTTGCGCGCTCAAGAAGAGGTCAAACGAATCCAATCCGTGCCCCTAGTGATTGGCCAGTTCATGGAGATGGTCGATCAGAACAACGGCATCGTCGGATCCACCACTGGCTCCAATTACTATGTGAGGATTCTCAGCACCATCAACAGAGAAGACTTAAAGCCTTCTGCTTCCGTGGCCCTTCACCGTCACTCCAACGCCCTTGTTGATGTGTTGCCGCCTGAGGCTGACTCTAGCATCTCTCTTCTCAGTCAATCTGAGAAGCCTGACGTCTCCTACAATGTAAAGTTTCTCTCTTTTCTAGTCTTGATCGCTGATTCTTCTAGATTAGGGTTTGGATTTTGTTAAAGGTCTTGCCTTTTTGTTGATTAGGGTTTGGGTTTTTGAAAAGGTCTTTGCTTTTTGTAGATTGGGTTTGGGTTTTTGAAAAGGTGTTGTCTTTCTTTTTTGTAGGATATTGGAGGATGTGATATTCAGAAACAGGAGATTCGTGAGGCTGTTGAATTGCCACTTACACACCACGAGCTTTACAAACAGATTGGTATTGACCCTCCACGAGGTGTCTTGCTTTATGGACCCCCTGGTACTGGGAAGACTATGTTGGCTAAGGCTGTTGCTAACCATACAACCGCTGCTTTCATTAGGGTTGTTGGCTCCGAGTTTGTGCAGAAGTACCTTGGCGAGGTATTAAAGAAAAATCATAGCTTTATTCATTGTTTGAGGTGATTCTACTTGATGCTTAACTTGCTTGCCCTTCAATTGCAGGGACCTCGTATGGTTCGTGATGTTTTCCGTCTTGCCAAGGAGAATGCTCCAGCTATCATATTTATTGATGAAGTGGATGCCATCGCCACTGCTAGGTTCGATGCTCAAACAGGAGCTGATAGGGAAGTTCAGCGTATTCTCATGGAACTTCTTAATCAGGTGAGAACAGTAAACAAATAAGTAAAAGCTATCTTCTCATAAATGGCTTGTGCTTTAACTTGTTTTGTTGAATCCGATGTAGATGGATGGATTTGACCAGACCGTGAATGTCAAGGTCATAATGGCAACCAACAGGGCAGACACTCTGGATCCTGCTCTCTTGCGTCCTGGGAGACTTGATCGTAAGATTGAGTTCCCCCTTCCTGATAGACGTCAAAAGAGGCTTGTTTTCCAGGTTAGTTAACTACTTAAAAGTACTTGAACGTTGAATCATCTAGGGAAAGGGATGTGAAGCCAATTTTTTTAAAAAGAAAGTTTGCTCCCACTCTTTAAATACAGCACATTTAGGTTTGCTACCGTTTCTGTTTTACTGACTTCTTTTATCCTTGTGTAGGTATGCACCGCCAAAATGAACCTCAGCGATGAGGTTGACTTGGAAGACTATGTTTCACGGCCTGATAAAATTAGCGCTGCTGAGGTTAGTTTTTCTTGCTTACTATTCTATTCTTTCCCACTAGAGTTGCCTTTCCGAAGATGTATGTAGCGCCTCCATAGTTTCTAGATCACCACCTAATAATGGCCGTTTTGGGCAATATGCATGGATGTGTTAGTTGAGTCGCCAAGTGTCCTGAATTGAATTATTGAGATTCAAACCTTGACAGTAAGATTGTTTGATTTACTTGATAATGTACATTGAGAATCAAATCTTGACAGTGAGATGGTTTCATTTTGATTATAAATATTTATATAACACACTAATTCGATATTATGTTGAACAATGCAGATAGCAGCAATCTGCCAGGAAGCTGGAATGCATGCGGTGCGTAAGAACAGATATGTGATACTGCCTAAGGACTTCGAGAAGGGTTACCGCTCAAATGTGAAGAAGCCAGACACGGACTTTGAGTTCTACAAGTGAGGAGAAAGCCGAGATGGGAAGCAGATTATGCGTGTTGTGTTTTTTTTTAAATATATCTGCATGGATCTGCAGTTTAATGTATGAACTAAGTTGCATCTCTAGTTTATGAAGCTAAAGTTCACATATGTTTTGTGTTTTCTAGCGTCCCGGTCTTTACAGTTCAGTTTATAAGAAAACAGTGGCAGTTTGATAAATGAACCAAGTCGCATCTCTACAAGCTAACTTGAGATTGTGTTTAGTCTCTTGCCATTTACAGTTTTATCAGTTCAGGACCAGTAAGAGGAAGCACCAGGTAATAATAGTACAAGGTGAAGGACGAGATAAGTAATAATGTCTTGTTTCTGATTAAAGAGACAAAAATGTCTTTAGCAGTTGGATCTTGTTTTGGGATTTGGTAGATGATGAGATGACTAGTTTCCCTTTTACATAGTATGCGCAATCAGGAATGATGCAAATCGAGAGAAAATAGTAACAGGAGTGGTTGGACAGATCAGGACTATTATTACCATACTCAAATGATTACCTTACAAATAAAAAAAAAAACTTAGGCTTTACTTTGGTAACAAAATTTTGCATCTGGCCGACTGTTTTTGTCATTTTGCTATCGCTTAAGAATCCTAAGATTGGCCAATCTCTGGTATACTCTCTACTCTAGCGTTTGTTGCGGTCTTAACACATTAATATGATTTAATCTAAGGACTCACTGTCTTACCCTTAACAAGTACGCTTCTTACTTCACCACTTTATCTCCAACTCTTTCTTTTTCCTTTTCTGCTTCTTCTTCTTCTTTCTGTCTCTCCCACTAGTCCCCACACACATTGCCTTTTTCTTCTTTCTTCTCTTTCATCATTTCAAGTTTTGAGTTATAGTCCGTTCAAGACAGGCATCATTTCTTCCTCCTCTTCCAGTTTCATGAGTTCTTTAACGCCCACAATTTTCTTACTTCATTAGCTTTGCCTCTCTACTCTCAGGTTTCCCTCTTTCTTTCTTTAGTAAGTTTCTGTAATTTGTCTAGTTGTGCATTTATACTTCATATCACCATTTTCTCCAGCTGGTTGGGTAGGAAAGTTTCAAGACTTGACAATCTAGTTTACTTGGCCTTGTTAGATACAGGTTGTTTGTTCAACAACTCTGCTAAAATTAAGACACTCAAACTCATCTTTGTTTACTTAGCGACATTGTCCACATGATGGAGAGACTTCTGCTTCTTTCTCTATATCTTTGGCAGAAAAAGAGTTGCTTTTCTCTGCACATCAATTCTTTTTGTGTTAAAGTTTGGTTCTTCTTTATGTTAGCCAAAAAAAAAGTTTGGTTCTTTTGCTTTATTCCTTTTGCTTTTTTTTTTAATGGTTGGATGCTTCAGTCTCTTATCTTAACCTCCTTGGATTGTTTAATCTCCCAATGATAAAGATAGGCAATGGCATACTTTTTTTAATCCTTAAGAACCATATGTTAGTTATCAACTTTTAGTGTTGTGGGAGTATCTAAGGAACTGGCTAAGGAAGCCTCTTTTCCAGAACTAAGTGTTTCGATATTGGCTTCTGTGGACTGCTCATCATTTTATATATCTTTCTTTTGAAGCAGGAGGGGACAGGAAGTGATGCAGCTCCATTTCCAGTTTGATGTTGGTCAAGTCTTTACCTTGAAATCATCAAAAGGCTTCTTGTCTGCTTGTCTTGTCTCTTTCTTGTTTCTCACAACTACTTTCTGCTCTTCTGCTATTGCTGACCTGAACTCAGATAGGCAAGCTCTTCTTGCCTTTGCTGCTTCTGTTCCTCATCTTAGAAAGCTCAACTGGAACTCCACTAACTATATCTGCAAATCATGGGTTGGTGTCACTTGCACTTCTGATGGTACTCGAGTTCTTTCTCTCCGCCTTCCTGGTATAGGACTCGTGGGAACAATCCCTCCAAACACACTTGGTAAACTAGAATCACTCAAGACTCTCAGTTTGAGATCAAACCTCCTAGGCGGTAACCTTCCTCCTGATATTCCATCTCTCCCTTCACTGAGTTACCTCTATCTCCAACATAACAACTTCTCCGGCGAGGTTCCTTCCTTTTCGTCTCAGCACCTTGATATCTTAGACCTTTCGTTTAACTCTTTCACCGGGAAGATACCAGAAACTTTACAAAACCAGAAGAAGCTGACAGCGTTGAGCCTCCAGAACAACAAACTATCTGGACCAATACCTGATCTTGATACTTCAAGACTGAAACGTTTAAACTTGAGCAACAATCATCTTAATGGTTCAATACCTTCTGCACTTGGTGGGTTTCCAAGATCATCTTTTACCGGAAACACATTGTTATGTGGACTTCCTCTGCAGCCATGTGCTCGACCTTCCCCTCTGACTCCGCCCATCTCCTCACCTCCATTGCCGCCGTTTCCTCACAAAGAAGGTCTAAAAAGAAGTCACATGTAAGCACTATCATTATCATTGCAGCTTGTGGGGCTGCCCTTCTGCTATTAATCACCGCAATCATCTTATGTTGCTGTAAGAAAAAGGACAAGAGGGAAGACAGCATCGTCAAAGCAAAGACTTTGACTGAGAAAGCAAAGCAAGATTTTGGAAGTGGTGTACAAGAACCTGAGAAGAACAAGCTGGTGTTCTTTGAAGGATGCTCGTATAACTTTGATCTAGAAGATCTGTTGAGGGCATCAGCGGAAGTGCTAGGAAAGGGGAGTTATGGGACAACGTACAAGGCTGTCTTGGAGGAATCCACTACTGTTGTGGTGAAAAGGTTGAAGGAAGTGGCAGCTGGAAAGAAGGAGTTTGAACAGCAGATGGAGATTATAAGCCAAGTAGGGCAACACCCTAGCGTTGTTCCCCTTCGTGCATACTATTACTCCAAAGATGAGAAGCTTTTGGTTTATGATTATTACTCTTCTGGTAACTTATCATCACTCCTCCACGGTTAGTCCTCTTCCCATCTTCGCTTAATGGTTTAGATTTTACATTGTTTGTGTTCCTTATGGTTTTGATGCTATGCCAGGTAACAGGGGAAGTGGGAGAGAGCCTCTTGACTGGGAGTCCAGAGTGAAAATCATACTCACAGCAGCAAAAGGTGTAGCTCACCTACATGAAGCTGGAGGTTCAAAGTTCAGTCATGGAAACATAAAGTCATCAAACGTGATCATGAAGCAGGAGAATGATGTGTGCGTTTCTGACTTTGGGTTATCTCCTCTGATGTCTGTGCCCATTGCACCAATGAGGGGTGCAGGCTACCGTGCACCGGAAGTAATAGTAACAAGGAAACACACGCATAAGTCAGATGTTTACAGTTTTGGTGTACTTATACTCGAGATGCTGACTGGGAAGTCTCCGGTGCAGTCGGCAAGTAGGGAGGACATGGTTGATCTTCCGAGGTGGGTGCAGTCAGTGGTTAGGGAGGAGTGGACAAGCGAGGTGTTTGATGTTGAGCTTATGAAGTTTCAGAACATTGAAGAAGAAATGGTGCAGATGCTGCAGATTGCTATGGCGTGTGTGGCTCATGTGCCTGAGGTGAGACCTAGCATGGATGAGGTGGTTAGGATGATTGAGGAGATAAGAGTTTCAGACTCTTCTGAGACAAGGCCGTCTTCGGATGACAATAGCAAACCCAAGGACTCTAATGTTCAAACCACTCATTGATTACTCTTCTTCCTCTTTTCTTGTATGTGTTTGAGTTTGTAAGTCTTTTCTGTTGATTGTTTGGAGAACACTCGCCTAAGTAGTAAGACATAGTTGGAGGCAATTGTTGTAGGATCCTTTCTCTGTGTCATAATATATATGAATATGATCCCATTTTATTCAAGTCGCTATCCAAAATGCCATGACAGGGGCCAGACGCAGAAGTGTGGAATCATGATATACATGAATTTATGAATGAATGAATGTAAAATTCTTTAAAATTTTATGGTGGCAAAGATTATAATAAAGAGTTTGGTAATAAAAGATTACCTCTATGGTGCTCTCGTTCTCGTTGTAATACTTGTCCCGGACATATTCAGGTTTCATCATCATGCTTGTTGGGAAGGGAAGTCTCACATGGCAGCCATCATGTTCCCTTCTCCAACGCTATGGCTCACAAAAAATGACCTTTTGGTCGAGGGGAAGTTGGGAAAGGAAGTCACTGAGGGGAGACAGTGTTTGGATCAATTTGGTTGATCCGCCCATCGCCCTTGAGGTCAATGGAAGTGGCCTTATGTCCATTCTCCTTCTGTGAATAGGCGAGTTTGTACCAACATCATCCTCCATGGCCTGCACCGTGCACAAACACAAAAATGCTGCTCATTCAGCTTCAAATCTTCTTCTCATACATCAAGTATTTTTTCCCTACGGTTATCTTTTGTAGCTAGGTAATATTTCTATATATGGCTGTAATGTGTTTGTCATCATGTCAATTTGTCTTTATTTAAAGAACGATTGCGAAATGCAGTTTTTCCAAACTCACAACGATCATCACATTCTTCTCTACCGTACAATGTTTTACGTTATACGTATCAGTAAGTTAGCACTCTCCTCTTGAATTCTTGATATGTGGTGGTCATAATATGTTTCAATAAAAGTTATATGATACTTACAATGATTAATACAATAAGATTTGCAAGATTTGAGTCAAACAAAAGGGAAGACTTGCAAGATAATGTTCAGCTAATTTCAATAAACTATCTAAGTCTACCAGTTTTCTTAAATTTTACATGTAAGTAAATAAATAAATTAAAATATTTAATGCCTGCAAAAATGATCTCAATTCCCGATATGTAGCCAAAATACACTAAGATATTATTAAACATCTACAATAACTATCTACTACATGAAGGTTGATGGTTGAAAGTGGCGGTTGAGGCTTGAAATTTTTAGATTTTGGTTTTATTTTCATTGAATAATTTTTTTTTTTTCATTTCATGAGAACTTAATTTTTCGCTTTATGATTTCATTTATTGGTTTTCTTTCTATAGATAACAACGATACCTTTCGCTTGACTTTGAATGATCATGTTTGATGTTTTTTTTCTTATTTCGAATCGATTTTACTTATGTTTTGGTTACAAAATATGTACAAATCAAGTACTTTAAACCCAAGAACCGATTTTACTTATGTTTTGGTTACAAAATAGGTATTAGTCAAGTACTTTAAAACCGAAGAACCGGTTGGAACCCAAAACCCGAAAGTACACCGGGTTGTACCGGTTCTTTGAAGATTTACTAACCCCGATCCGAACCCGATAAAACCCGAACCGGTCCCAAACCGAATTTTTATATAATCCGAATGGGACTGATTTTGATAAACCCGAAAACCGAGACCGATTGACAAAACCGAAACCCAATTGGGACCCCAAATGCCCATCCCTATTAACTGCTAAGTTTCTTCACTTTGGCCTCTGTTAGTTCAATCTTGGGTTGATTTGGCAAAATGTTTTCCAAAGGCGTTTGTTTTGTTCTAGAAACATCTCACTGCTCTACACTACCAACTTCCTCAAGGGTCTCAACACCTATTTTAGCTTTCAGTAGGGATGGGCATTTCGTTTAATTATTGGGTCTAAGAAAACTTGAACCAAAGTCAACCCAAATTAGTTTGGTTTGATTTATGTTCGGTTTGATTTGGTTTTAGTTTGGTTCGGTTTGTGTTCTCAGATAGTTCGGTTTGATTTGTTTGGTTTTGTTTGTATCTTTCGGTTCAACCGAATTGATCTTTTAGTTTTGTTCTAATTCAATTACATTTATAAAACATAAACAAATCATTATTTTCTTCATATTTAAATCGAACCACTTGGATTGATAAAATCTTGAACCAAATGGATTAGACATATACTTATATACTTTGGTTTGGTCCGATCGGTTTAGGTTTGGTTGAGTCGGTTTAGATTAGTTCGGTTTGGTTTTTGTCCATCCTTAACTTTCAGGTCTCATAGCAACCAGCTGTGACTTGTGTCTATTTTAGCCATCAAACATTTCTTCTTTTACTTTTCTCATAGAAAAAATCAGGTAAAAATCAGTTTTGATGTTAATTCATTGGCTGTACTTCGGGTAAAAATCAGTACACCACTATACCAAGATGTTAACTAGTCGGTTACGATAAACTAGATCGGATTTTGCAGATCTTTTATATATGAATGATCCAATCAAAGACCATGATCGAAAATTGTTTGATAGTCTTTATTAAAAAGGAAAATTTCAAATAGTAATTTTTTGAGTAAATGCAAAAAGGAAAAATACAAAGGCCAACAAGAAAAATGGAAATTAAAAGGCCCAATATCAAATCTTTCGGCCTTTTTAAAGAGACCACCCAAATTTTTTTTTATATTTTATTAGTTAGCAATCAATCGTTTCTTTCTCTCTACTCCAAGAACTCATCCACAGATCTCTCTCCGACAATGGCCGCAGCGATGGTTCTCGACCCCAAAGCATCTCCCCTACTGATGGATCTCTCCACGGCCGCCGACGAGGAAGACCCCTACTCCCGTCTCAAATCGCTCGAGCGTCAACTAGAGTTCACCGACATCCAAGAGGAATACGTGAAAGACGAGCAGAAGAATCTCAAGCGCGAGCTCTTGCGCGCTCAAGAAGAGGTCAAAAGAATCCAATCCGTTCCCCTCGTGATTGGCCAGTTCATGGAGATGGTCGATCAGAACAACGGCATCGTTGGATCCACCACTGGGTCCAATTACTACGTTCGGATTCTCAGCACCATCAACAGAGAAGACCTGAAGCCTTCTGCTTCCGTGGCCCTTCACCGTCACTCCAACGCCCTCGTTGATGTTCTGCCGCCTGAGGCGGATTCTAGCATCTCTCTTCTTAGCCAATCTGAGAAGCCTGACGTCTCCTACAATGTAAAGTTTATCTCTTTTTTTAGTTTTGATCGCTTTTGCTTCTAGATTAGGGGTTGGGTTCTTGTAAAGGTCTTTGCTTTTTGTGGATTAGGGGTTGGGTTTTTGAAAAGGTCTTTGCTTTTTGTAGATTGGGTTTGGGTTTTGAAAAGGTGTTGTCTTCTTTTTGTAGGATATTGGAGGATGTGATATTCAGAAACAGGAGATTCGGGAGGCTGTTGAGTTGCCACTTACACACCACGAGCTTTACAAACAGATTGGTATTGACCCTCCACGAGGTGTCTTGCTTTATGGACCCCCTGGTACTGGGAAGACTATGTTGGCTAAGGCTGTTGCTAACCATACAACCGCTGCTTTCATTAGGGTTGTTGGCTCCGAGTTTGTGCAGAAGTACCTTGGCGAGGTATTAAAGAAAAATCATAGCTTTATTCATTGTTTGAGGTGATTCTACTTGATGCTTAACTTG
Organism: Brassica carinata; assembly: GCA_016771965.1. Classification (NCBI taxonomy): domain Eukaryota; kingdom Viridiplantae; phylum Streptophyta; class Magnoliopsida; order Brassicales; family Brassicaceae; genus Brassica; species Brassica carinata. The sequence goes on along the minus strand of CM028687.1, from coordinate 61,962,756 downwards.
CTTGCCCTTCAATTGCAGGGACCTCGTATGGTTCGTGATGTTTTCCGTCTTGCCAAGGAGAATGCTCCAGCTATCATATTTATTGATGAAGTGGATGCCATCGCCACTGCTAGGTTCGATGCTCAAACAGGAGCTGATAGGGAAGTTCAGCGTATTCTCATGGAACTTCTTAATCAGGTGAGAACAGTAAACAAATAAGTAAAAGCTATCTTCTCATAAATGGCTTGTGCTTTAACTTGTTTTGTTGAATCCGATGTAGATGGATGGATTTGACCAGACCGTGAATGTCAAGGTCATAATGGCAACCAACAGGGCAGACACTCTGGATCCTGCTCTCTTGCGTCCTGGGAGACTTGATCGTAAGATTGAGTTCCCCCTTCCTGATAGACGTCAAAAGAGGCTTGTTTTCCAGGTTAGTTAACTATTAAATGTACTTGAACGTTGAATGAGCTAATGAAAGAGATGTGAAGCCAATTTTTTTTTAAAAAAAGAAAGTTTGCTCCCACTCTTTAAATACAGCACATTTAGGTTTGCTACCGCTTCTGTTTTACTGACTTCTTTTATCCTTGTGTAGGTATGCACTGCCAAAATGAACCTCAGCGATGAGGTTGACTTGGAAGACTATGTTTCACGGCCTGATAAAATTAGCGCTGCTGAGGTTAGTTTTTCTTGCTTACTATTCTATTCTTTCCCACTAGAGTTGCCTTTCCGAAGATGTATGTAGCGCCTCCATAGTTTCTAGATCACCACCTAATAATGGCCGTTTTGGGCAATATGCATGGATGTGTTAGTTGAGTCGCCAAGTGTCCTGAATTGAATTATTGAGATTCAAACCTTGACAGTAAGATTGTTTGATTTACTTGATAATGTACATTGAGAATCAAATCTTGACAGTGAGATGGTTTCATTTTGATTATAAATATTTATATAACACACTAATTCGATATTATGTTGAACAATGCAGATAGCAGCAATCTGCCAGGAAGCTGGAATGCATGCGGTGCGTAGAACAGATATGTGATACTGCCTAAGGACTTCGAGAAGGGTTACCGCTCAAATGTGAAGAAGCCAGACACGGACTTTGAGTTCTACAAGTGAGGAGAAAGCCGAGATGGGAAGCAGATTATGCGTGTTGTGTTTTTTAAATATATCTGCATGGATCTGCAGTTTAATGTATGAACTAAGTTGCATCTCTAGTTTATGAAGCTAAAGTTCACATATGTTTTGTGTTTTCTAGCGTCCCGGTCTTTACAGTTCAGTTTATAAGAAAACAGTGGCAGTTTGATTAAATGAACCAAGTCGCATCTCTACAAGCTAACTTGAGATTGTGTTTAGTCTCTTGCCATTTACAGTTTTATCAGTTCAGGACCAGTAAGAGGAAGCACCAGGTAATAATAGTACAAGGTGAAGTGACGAGATAAGTAATAAATGTCCTGTTTCTGATTAAAGAGACAAAAATGTCCATAAAGGAGTTGGATCTTGTTTTGGGATTTGGTAGATGATGAGATGACTAGTTTAACTTTTACATAGTATCCGCAATCAAGAATGATGCAAATCGAGAGAAAAAATAGCAACAGGAGTGGTTGGACAGGTTAGGACTATTATTACCATGCTCGAATGATTTCTTTACAAATATAAAAATGTAGGCTTTACTTTGGTAACAAAATTTGCATCTGGCCGACTGTATTTTTCACTTTGCTAACTCTTAAGAATCTCAAGATTGGTCAATCTCTGGATTACTCTCCACTCTAGCGTTTGTTGCGGTCAAAACACATTAGCATGATTTAATCTAAGGACTCACTGTCTTACCCTTAACAAGTACGCTTCTTACTTCACCACTTTATCTCCAACTCTTTCTTTTTCCTTTTCTGCTTCTTCTTCTTCTCTCCGTCTCTACCGCTAGTCCCCACACACATTGCCTTTTCTTCTTTCTTCTCTTTCATCATTTCAAGATTTGAGTTCTAGATTGTTCACGCCAGGCATCATTTCTTCCTCCTCTTCCACCTTCATGATTTCATTAACGCCCACAATTTTCTTACTTCATTAGCTTGCATCTCTACTCTCAGGTTTCCCTCTCTCTCTTTTTATTTAGTAAGTTTCTGTAATTTGTCTAGTTGTGGACTTAAACTTCATAGCATCATTTTCACCAGCTGGTTGGGTAGGAAAGTTTCAAGACTTAACAATCTTAGTTTACTTAGCTTTGTTAGATACATGTTGTTTGTTCAACCAACTCTGGTAAAATTAAGACACTCAAACTCATCTTTATTTACTTACCGACATTGTCCACATGATGGAGATACCTCTGCTTCTTTCTCTATATCTTTGGCGAAAAGGAATTGCTTTTCTCTGCACATCAATTCTTTTTTGTGTTAAAGTTTGGTTCTTCTTTATGTTAGCCAAAAAAAAAAAAGTTTGGTTCTTTAGCTTTATTCCTTTTGCTTTTTTTTTTAGTTGGATGCTTCAGTCTCTTATCTTAACCTCCTTGGATTTTTTAATCTCCCAATGATAAAGATAGGCAATGGCATACTTTTTTTAATCCTTAAGAACCATATGTTAGTTATCAACTTTTAGTGTTGTGGGAGTATCTAAGGAACTGGCTAAGGAAGCCTCTTTTCCAGAACTAAGTGTTGCAATATTGGCTTGTGTGGTGAAAATCACTGCTCATCATTTTATATATCTTTCTTTGAAGCAGGAGGGACAGGAAGTGATGCTGATGATGCAGCTCCATTTCCAGTTTGATGTTGGTCTAGTCTTTACATTGAACTCCTCAAAGAGCTTCTTCTCTGCTTGTCTTGTCTCTTTTTTGTTTGTCACAACTACTTTCTCCTCTTCTGCTCTTGCTGACCTGAACTCAGATAGGCAAGCTCTTCTCTCCTTTGCTGCTTCTGTTCCTCATCTTAGAAGACTCAACTGGAACTCCACTAACCATATCTGCAAATCATGGGTTGGTGTCACTTGCACTCCTGATGGTACTCGAGTCCTCGCTCTCCGCCTTCCTGGTATAGGACTCGTAGGACAAATCCCTCCAAACACACTTGGTAAACTAGAATCACTCAAGACTCTCAGTTTGAGATCAAACCTCCTAGGCGGTAACCTTCCTCCTGATATTCCATCTCTCCCTTCACTGAGTTACCTCTATCTCCAACATAACAACTTCTCCGGCGAGGTTCCTTCCTTTTCGTCTCAGCACCTTGATATCTTAGACCTTTCGTTTAACTCTTTCACCGGGAAGATACCAGAAACTTTACAAAACCAGAAGAAGCTGACAGCGTTGAGCCTCCAGAACAACAAACTATCTGGACCAATACCTGATCTTGATACTTCAAGACTGAAACGTTTAAACTTGAGCAACAATCATCTTAATGGTTCAATACCTTCTGCACTTGGTGGGTTTCAAGATCATCTTTTACCGGAAACACATTGTTATGTGGACTTCCTCTGCAGCCATGTGCTCGACCTTCCCTCTGACTCCGCCCATCTCCTCACCTCCATTGCCGCCGTTTCCTCACAAAGAAGGTCTAAAAGAAGTCACATGTAAGCACTATCATTATTATTGCAGCTTGTGGGGCTGCCCTTCTGCTATTAATCACCGCAATCATCTTATGTTGCTGTGTCAAGAAAAAGGACAAGAGGGAAGACAGTATTGTCAAAGCAAAGACTTTGACTGAAAAAGCGAAGCAAGATTTTGGAAGTGGTGTACAAGAACCTGAGAAGAACAAGCTGGTGTTCTTTGAAGGATGCTCTTATAACTTTGATCTAGAAGATCTGTTGAGGGCATCAGCGGAAGTGCTAGGAAAAGGTAGTTATGGGACAACATACAAGGCTGTCTTGGAGGAATCCACTACTGTTGTGGTGAAAAGGTTGAAGGAAGTGGCAGCTGGAAAGAAGGAGTTTGAACAGCAGATGGAGATTATAGGTCGGGTAGGGCAACAACACCCTAGCGTTGCTCCCCTTCGTGCATACTATTACTCCAAGGATGAGAAGCTTTTGGTTTATGACTATTACCCTGCTGGTAACTTATCATCACTCCTCCACGGTTAGTCTTCTTCCCATCTTCGCTTAATGGTTTAGATTTTACATTGTTTGTGTTCCTTATGGTTTCGATGCTGTGACAGGTAATAGGGGAAGTGAGAGATTGCGTCTTGACTGGGACTCCAGAGTGAAAATCACCCTCGCAGCAGCAAAAGGTGTAGCTCACCTACATGCAGTTGGAGGTCCAAAGTTCAGTCATGGAAACATAAAGTCCTCAAACGTGATTATGAAACAGGAGAATGATGTGTGCATTTCTGACTTTGGGATGGCCCCTCTGATGGCTGTGCCCATTGCCCTAATGAGGGGTGCAGGATACCGCGCACCAGAAGTGATAGAAACAAGGAAACACACACATAAATCAGATGTTTATAGTTTCGGTGTACTTATGCTCGAGATGTTGACTGGGAAGTCTCCGGTGCAGTCGCCAAGTAGGGAGGACATGGTTGATCTTCCCAGATGGGTGCAGTCAGTGGTGAGGGAGGAATGGACAAGCGAGGTGTTTGATGTTGAGCTTATGAAGTTTCAGAACATTGAAGAAGAAATGGTGCAGATGCTGCAGATTGCTATGGCGTGTGTGGCTCAGATGCCTGAGGTAAGACCTAGCATGGATGAGGTGGTTAGGATGATTGAAGAGATACGAGTTTCAGACTCTTCTGAGACTCGGCCATCTTCTGATGACAATAGCAAATCTAAGGACTCTAATGTTCAAGCCACCCCTTGATTATTCTTTCTCTTTTCTTGTATGGTTTTGAGTTTGCAAGTCTTTTCTGTTGATTGTTTGGAGATCACTCGCCTAAGTAGTAACTAGTAAGACTAATTTGGAGGTGAGGCCTCAAATGAAACAGTGTAGAGGCCAGTGTGTAATCCTACATGAATGGATGAACGAAAATTTCTTAAAAAGTCATTGAGGCAAAGATCATCATAAAGGGTTTGAAAATAAAAGATAACCTCCATGGAGCTATCGTTGTAATACTTGTCTAGTACATACTCAGGTTTCATCATCATACTTGTAGCCGGGCATGTTCCTTGATCCAACGCTATATGGCTCACCAAAATGACCTTTTGGTCGAGGGGAAGTCATTGAGAGGATTGGTTTTAGTCATCAAGAGAGGAGACAGTGTTTGGTGTCAGTTTGGTTGATCCCAGCGCCCTTGAGGTCAATATGCAGGTGACCTTATGTCCACTCTGCTTTAGTGAATTGTCGAGCTTGTACCAAATGTGCCAACACCAGTATCTAGTATTCTTTTTTCCTACGGTTATCTTTTGTAGCTAGGTAATATTTCTATATATGGCTGTAATGTGTTTGTCATCATGTCAATTTGTCTTTATTTAAAGAACGATTGCGAAATGCAGTTTTTCCAAACTCACAACGATTATCACGTTCATCTCTACCAATACCATAAAATATTAACGCAAGTGGAACCCTATGTAGTATACTATAATTTAGATCTTACAAAAAAAATTAACTTAATGTTACAATTTTCAAAAATTAAACTAAATAAATATTTTAGCTGAAACTAGACTAAAGTATTAAGTTGTATTACATGGTTCCTAGTGGAACATATCAAAGAAGTTTTGAAGACAGACATTTTTGATTTAAGAAATGTTTCAGACCACGTTTCCTTTAGCAAGAAGGTACATTTCGCAGAAAATGATCGTGTAGGGTAATGAGTTGTGCCTGTCAACAAGTTGAACTTTGGATCAGGTGCTGGCACATCATCAGAAAAATAGACGATTTAAAATTACAAAATACGTAAATTTTTAATGCATAAAATCTCAAGTGAAATGAAAAGCTAAGGAAGTGGAGAGCCACAAAACAAAATCTGTTTTGGCCTTTTGAGGCTTCAGATACACAGATGACGCGTTTACTCCCCTAAACCAAGTCTTCCCATTCAAACTACATTTTAAAAGAAAAACTCCTGATTTGTAGACCAAAATAATTAGGAAAAAAAAGCCATTTTAAATATTAAATGCGTGCAAAATTGATACTTTGACTGCGTGATGAATTTTGTGTGAATGGCAGCAACATTAAAAACGAGATGAAGTAGTCTTGAATGACCATTACTATTATGAATAGTCGGTTTGATTAGTGGGAGAGTGGTCAAATGACAAGTTGACAACCCCTTAATCCACATGGTCACTATGGAATTAGTCCTAAGATTACGTATTTAATAACATAAAGATCACAGAGAGACAAAACCAAACATTTGGCCACGTTGAGATTGCTAAGTACTAGTTCCGTAATATCTGTTGTCTTAAGTGTATAAAATCTTTTGATCTAAAAAACTTTTTGCATCTTCCTCTGCTTTCTCCTTGCAACCCTTTTACATCTTCTTCTACTTCTTGTCAGGTTCTCTTCTTTTCTTGTCCTTTTCCGTGTATAGATATTTCGAATTGTCATGATTCTGACAAAGTCTGACACACCAAATCTGTATTATTTGTCTTCTTTTTTTCCTTTTGTCTTTTTCCATTGTCTCATGATGGTCTCTTGTGTGTTTCCAGCTTTGCATAGGGTCCATCGACTTTGCAACCATGGATTATGATCTGGTAACATCCAAAAACCAACAAAAAGAAAGAAACGTTTTGTCTTTTTTATACCAATCCTCATTCTCATTCTTGATTCTGGGTCTTGCTAGGTTCGTTCCAAGAAGAGTATCAAACGAGCAGAATCCACCAAATCACATCTATGGTGGTGGGATAGCCATGTAGGCCTCAAAAACTCCAAGTGGCTCGAGAATAATCTCGATGGTGAGTACTAGGCAGTCCAGTTCATTGTATCATTCTCATGTTATATCATGTGTTCATTAGCTCCTCGAATGTTAATTGTGTGGTTGTGATCAGAGATGGACAAGAGCGTGAAAAGGATGGTGAAGCTGATAGAAGAAGATGCAGATTCATTTGCCAAGAAGGCAGAGATGTATTACCAAAAGAGACCTGAACTTATTAGCCTCGTCGATGAGTTTCACCGTATGTACCGTTCTCTAGCCGAGCGTTACGAGAACATCACCGGAGAGCTGAGAAAAACCTCTCCGTTAGAGCTTCTTCAGTCACAAGGCTCAGGCTTCTCTGACGTCTCCTCCTCTGACCTCACCACTGAGATTAATAGACTAGGCCGTCCTCCTTCCCGTCGTGCTCCTGGTTTTGACTACTTCCTTGGCTCTGGAGGACTTCCCTCTGATGATTCTGCTTCTGTTACAGACTCAGGTTTCATCATCATACTTGTAGCCGGGCATGTTCCTTGATCCAACGCTATATGGCTCACCAAAATGACCTTTTGGTCGAGGGAAGTCATTGAGAGGATTGGTTTTAGTCATCAAGAGAGGAGACAGTGTTTGGTGTCAGTTTGGTTGATCCCAGCGCCCTTGAGGTCAATATGCAGGTGACCTTATGTCCACTCTGCTTTAGTGAATTGTCGAGCTTGTACCAAATGTGCCAACACCAGTATCTAGTATTCTTTTTTTCCTACGGTTATCTTTTGTAGATATGTAATATTTCTGTTTATGGCTGTAATGTGTTTGTCATCATGTCAATTTGTCTTTGTTAAAAGAACGATTGCGAAATGCAGCTTTGTCCAAACTCACAACGATTATCACGTTCATCTCTACCAATACCATAAAATATTAACGCAAGTGGAACCCTATGTAGTATACTATAATTTAGATCTTACAAAAAAAATTAACTTAATGTTACAATTTTCAAAAATTAAACTAAATAAATATTTTAGCTGAAACTAGACTAAAGTATTAAGTTGTATTACATGGTTCCTAGTGGAACATATCAAAGAAGTTTTTGAAGACAGACATTTTTTGATTTAAGAAATGTTTCAGACCACGTTTCCTTTAGCAAGAAGGTACATTTCGCAGAAAATGATCGTGTAGGGTAATGAGTTGTGCCTGTCAACAAGTTGAACTTTGGATCAGGTGCTGGCACATCATCAGAAAAATAGACGATTTAAAATTACAAAATACGTAAATTTTTAATGCATTAAAATCTGAAGTGAAATGAAAAGGTAAGGAAGTGGAGAGCCACAAAACAAAATCTGTTTTGGCCTTTTGAGGCTTCAGATACACAGATGACGCGTTTACTCCCCTAAACCAAGTCTTCCCATTCAAACTACATTTTAAAAAGAAAAACTCCTGATTTGTAGACCAAAATAATTAGGAAAAAAAAAAGCCATTTTAAATATTAAATGCGTGCAAAATTGATACTTTGACTGCGTGATGAATTTTGTGTGAATGGCAGCAACATTAAAAACGAGATGAAGTAGTCTTGAATGACCATTACTATTATGAATAGTCGGTTTGATTAGTGGTGGGAGAGAGAGGTCAAATGACAAGTTGACAACCCCTTAATCCACATGGTCACTATGGAATTAGTCCTAAGATTACGTATTTAATACATAAAGATTACAGACAGACAAAACAAATCACTAGGCCACGTTGATATTGCTAAGTACTAGTTCCGCAACATCTGTTGTCTTAAAGGTAACCGTAAGTTTATAAAATCTTTTGATCTAAAAAAACTCTTTGCATCTTCCTCTGTTTTCTCCTTTACATCTTCTTCTACTTCTTCTTCTTGTCAGGTTCTCTTCTTTTATTTTGTCCTTTTTCTGTGTATAGATATTTTGAATTGTCATGATTCTGACAAAATCTGACAGACCAAATCTGCATTATTTGTCTTTTTCCATTGTCTCATGATTGTCTCTTGTGTGTTTCCAGCTTTGCATAGGGTCCATTGAGTTTTTTCAGCCATGGATTATGATCTGGTAACATACAAACAAAAAGAAAGAAAGATGCGTTTGTCTTTTTATCATACCAATTAACAAGAATCTATTCTCATTCTTGATTCTGGGATTTTGCTAGGTTCGTTCCAAGAAGAGTATCAAACGAGCAGAATCCACCAAATCACATCTATGGTGGTGGGATAGTCATGTCAGCCTCAAAAACTCCAAGTGGCTCGAGAACAATCTCGATGGTGAGTACTAGTCAGTCCAGTTCATTGTATCATTCTCATGTTATATCATGTGTTCATTAGCTCCTCGAATGTTTATTGTGTGGTTGTGATCAGAGATGGACAAGAGCGTGAAAAGGATGGTGAAGTTGATAGAAGAAGATGCAGATTCGTTTGCCAAGAAGGCAGAGATGTATTACCAAAAGAGACCTGAGCTTATTAGCCTCGTGGATGAGTTTCACCGTATGTACCGTTCTCTAGCTGAGCGCTACGAGAACATCACCGGAGAGTTGAGGAAAAGCTCTCCGTTAGAGCTTCAGTCACAAGGCTCAGGCTTCTCTGACGTCTCCTCCTCTGACCTCACCACTGAGCTTAATAGACTAGGACGTCCTCCTTCCCGTCGTGCTCCTGGTTTTGACTACTTCCTTGGCTCTGGTGGACTTCCCTCTGATGAATCTGCTTCTGTTACAGACTCTGAACTGGAATCTGATGATTCGTCTGTGATTAATTTCCCTGGTTATGTGAGTGTTGGTTCTGACTTTCAGTCTTTGAGCAAAAGGGTGGCTGATCTTGAGGCTGAGCTCCGTGAAGCCAAAGAGAGACTCAGAATGAGAGATGCCTGTGAGCAAGAACTGAGAGATGCAAACGACAAGATACAGAACTCAGAAGACCAGATCTTTATGTTAAAGAGTCAGCTCGCTAGGTACTTGCCATCAGAGTTGGATGATGAACATGGTGAAGAGGCAGCAGCAGCAGCAGCTTCCACACAAGACATGGACGTTCAGTCTGTGTCTGAAGAGCTGAGAGTTACAAGCCTGAGGCTAAGGGAGGCAGAAAAAGAACACGGAAACCTGAGAAAAGAAGTTGAGAGGAGCAGGTCTGATCGCGCAAAGGTCAAGAGCTTGCAAGACCTGCTTGACTCGGCGCAGAAAGAAACTGCAGCGTGGAAAAGCAAGTCTAGCGCAGATAGAAGAGAGGTGGTGAAGGTGCTGGATAGAGTCTCCATGTTGAAATCTAGTTTAGCAGGTAGAGATCATGAGATCAGGGATCTAAAGACAGCTTTGTCTGACGCAGAAGAGAAGATATTCCCGGAGAAGGCACAGGTTAAAGCTGAGATATCAAAGCTCTTGGAGGAAAAAACACACCGCGATGAGCAGTTCAAGGAGCTGGAAGCTCATGTGCGTTATCTTGAAGAGGAGATAAGAAGGGTGGCCAGTGAGAAAGAGGAAGAGGAGGAAAGGCTGAAGGGAGAAATTGAGGTGCTGGCAATGGAGAAGGCAGCGAAAGAGAGATGCATTGAGACGTTAACCAAAAAGTGAGTGAACTAGGATCAGAGATGAGTCAGCTTGGAGATGAAATGAAACAAAAGACAGTAGGAGAATAGAGATGGAGAAGGAGCTAGATGAAGTAGCAGAAGAGAAGAGGGAAGTGATAAGACAACTCTGTTTCTCACTGGACTACTGTAAAGATGAGTGCAAGAGACTACGTGATGCCTTTCCAGGGCATCAACCAATAAGACCATCCTCCATTCTCGCTTCTTGATTCTTGATGTATAGCATATATATACTCTTTGTAACTTTGTTTGTGTTGCTCTTCCACACATAGAAAACAGTTTTTGGTTTGGTGAAAAGAAGATTTGTTTTTGACATCAGATATGCATTCTCTAGTTTGTGTTCTGAAACTCAGATAAGTAGAGGACAATCAAGTGTTTACAGACACTATTGTATAACATGAGTTCGGTCTATTGCTCAAGTAAACTCGCATAAGAAGAAAAATGTAAAGAGTTTCATTCACTTATTCCGACCAATCAATATGAGTAATAAGGGTGTGCTATGTACAGCTAACAACCCAGGGAGAATGCTTACTTAAGATGCTCAGCGCCTTCACCAAAATCAAACTTCACCAGGAAGCATAGTATCAACCGGACCAAGATCACAGAAGGCAATACCCTGGAACATACATCCATGAAGCAACTAAGGTTAGCTTCTATTTAAAATGGTATTATTTGAATAAGAAGAGACAGATACATACATCTCCAGTGAGGTGAGCAACACATTTCTTCTCAGCCAACAGTTCCGCTTCAGACTGCAATGTTTTCATGTCTCAGTTTAACTTCTGGCATTTAGACACAAAACCCACAAAGGAATAATCTCTAAGAAGATAATACCTTGGCGATTCGTTTGCGAAGGTAGTCATCAATTTCTACATCCTTGACAAGCTCATAATCTCCATCTCCCTAGGAGAAAAAAAACACTATGTTGAGAGTTGCCACTAGATAAAAGCTTTCATGTACTAAGGACAAAACATACATTTGACCGGCATGGCATGCTGAAGACAAGGTCCTCTGCAATACCATAAGGATTTCCATTTGTGTACACCTAAAAAAATACATTAACACAACACTATCAAAGTCTGAACCAATCTATCTTGTCCTTATCAAAATGCGTGTAAAAGCATATGTACCCCAGTGGAAAACCAATCACCCTCAGGAGTAGGAGTCACAAGAGACTTTATAGCATCAACAATGGAAACAGCGGTAGAAGCAGCAGAAGATCGACCCCATTTCTGAATTAGTAAGCCACCTCTCTGCAAAACAAACGCAAAAGCAACTTACTCAGCCAATAGTGTTATCTCTCATTGTAGAAACCATCACAATGTTACCTTCTGGACACTCTCAGTGAATCCCTCTTCTAACCACTTATGATCTGTAATAACCTCCTTCACCGGCCGGCCATTGATTCTGGCATTTAAGAAGTCTGGCACCTGATTCACCTCTAAAAGATAGAGAAACATTCCAAGATGCAGAGAAACAACAAGTGACACTAGAGAAGGTTAAAGGCAAAACCTGAGTAGTGGAGTGATTTCCCCATATGGTCATGTTAGAGACTTTGTCGTAGAAGACACCTGCTTTAAGAGCAAGCTGCAAAATGGAATTATCACATGTAAGTAAAAAAATGCTTATGATCACATGAATGTGTGAAATGTGGTACCTGACACTTGGCTCGATTCTCGTCCAACCTTGTAAGGGCATGGAAGTTCTTTGCAGGAATATTTGGAGCATTTTTAAGACAAATCAAGGCGCTGCAGACAAAAGTATACATAAGATGTTTGGTGATGATTAAGATATGAAGAGTGATGAAATTAAAGAAATGTTGGCTTACTTGGTGTTGCAAGGATTCCCAACTACAAGGACCTTGACGTTAGGAGAGGCAACTGCGTTGAGAGCTTTCCCTTGCTCAGCAAATATCTGGCCATTAATGTCCAACAAAGCAGCACGTTCCATTCCAGGTCCTCGAGGTTTTGCACCAATCAGAAGAGCCCACTCCACGTCTTGAAACACTTCATACGGATCTGTTCCGATATCAACTTCTCTCAACAAGGGGAACAAGGAATCCTCCAGTTCCATAGCAACACCTTCGAGGGCTTGGATTGATCTCTCTGATCCAAGCAGTTTCAAAGCAATGGGCTGATCTGGTCCAAACACTGCACCTGAAGCAAGCTAAAATCCAGATATGCAAGGTATAGATAAGATAAAGATTAAAAGACCAATGATTAGTCTGTAAGTCTATCCTATGGAGCAGTAATAAACAAGATAACTTACTTTGAAAAGAAGGTGGTTTGAAATCATGCCTGCAGCACCTGAAACTGCAATACTGATCATCTTCTTCCATGATTTCGTCTCCTCTTCCTGTAAAACACACACACACACATGATATCTCTAAAATCAAAGAATATAGCAGATTTATATCAAAACAGAATAGATATACTATCATATCCATGTGAAAACAGAGGATTATCTCCACTCTCTCAAAACATGATTCAACTGAAACAGGGAGAAAAGTAAAGATTACAGCTTTAAGGTCATAGGTGAGACAGAACACTCCATAACATTCTTTCTTCGTCTTCACCGACCCATTATCTTGAACCGCAACAGGTGCTTGGTTACTTTTACCATATATTCAAAATAAGCATATGATCAGATAAAGTCTGAAACTTTAATAGAGTTGAAGAGCGTAAAAGAGACTTTACTTCTGAGAAACAGAGCAAGAGATTTTGGAGATGGAAGATGTGTGGAGAGGTGTAGGGAGAAGAAGATGGCGAAACTGGTTTGAAAGATGCAGCTTGGAGGAGAGGCGAAGCTGAGAGGAAGAGCGGAGGAGAGGCGACGTCGTTTTGGGGGTTGAAAGGTCTGACATGGCCATTATCGCACGCACAGATACGAACTGTGAAAGTGAGAACTTTTACGTAACTAAGGAGAGACAGACAGAGATAGAGATAGAGAGAGAGCGCCAAAGAGAGGATGAAGTTGGAGAATCTGTGGATAAGGAGGCTCAGGTAAACGACACTTGTCAATTTTTTGCCATCCACGTTGACTTATCTACTTTGACTTTAGCCCAACTTTAAGCCCCATTAAAAATATCAGGAGAGTTCGGTTATTTACGGTTACAATCAGATTTTAACAAACAGATCGGAACCGGATTCAAAACGATTCGGTTCTTTGGATGTAATCGAACCGATCTAAACCTGAAATGTACCAAATAAAACCTGATCCATAACTCTAGATTACCGATATCCGAAATTTCCAACTCAAAGCCCAACATAAGGCCCAACCGAAGCTCCAGTTCCTCGACATGAGGTACGGTAGACGAGGGAGGTAAGTACTTGACCTCCTAGAGATTCTTGCAGAAGCATTAGCTACTTATGGAATATCACAGAGCTGGACGGCTGCTGAGTGCAGGCTTAGATTAATGTGGCCGTTGTCTGCTTCGGGAGGGTTTATTCACCGATGACTTGTTGAAATGGGAGACTGATCGAAGAAGGCTCTTAGAGGAACCTGAACTCTATCAGAATGCCAAAGAAATTCTAGACGCCTGAAGAAGTGGAAGCTCTGAGGGAAGGAGTAAAAAGTATATTCAAACACTCTTTGCCAAGTCCCGTACGTGCTCTACTATCAATTGCTCAATACCTTAATATGTTAGTAGCATTTGCATTTTGCTGTTGTGAAAATATATAAAGAATTGCAAAACCCTGCAGGGTGAGCACGTCCTTTTCTAACCTGAATTAATTAATATGTTAAGTGTGAGTGATATAAAAGGTTGTTGGGGAACTTAGTTCGGTAGAGGTGACAACATTTTTTGAAGGATAAAACGTGTTTTGAAATCATGCCTGCAGCACCTGAAACTGCAATACTGATCATCTTCTTCCATGATTTCGTCTCCTCTTCCTGTAAAACACACACACACACATGATATCTCTAAAATCAAAGAATATAGCAGATTTATATCAAAACAGAATAGATATACTATCATATCCATGTGAAAACAGAGGATTATCTCCACTCTCTCAAAACATGATTCAACTGAAACAGGGAGAAAAGTAAAGATTACAGCTTTAAGGTCATAGGTGAGACAGAACACTCCATAACATTCTTTCTTCGTCTTCACCGACCCATTATCTTGAACCGCAACAGGTGCTTGGTTACTTTTACCATATATTCAAAATAAGCATATGATCAGATAAAGTCTGAAACTTTAATAGAGTTGAAGAGCGTAAAAGAGACTTTACTTCTGAGAAACAGAGCAAGAGATTTTGGAGATGGAAGATGTGTGGAGAGGTGTAGGGAGAAGAAGATGGCGAAACTGGTTTGAAAGATGCAGCTTGGAGGAGAGGCGAAGCTGAGAGGAAGAGCGGAGGAGAGGCGACGTCGTTTTGGGGGTTGAAAGGTCTGACATGGCCATTATCGCACGCACAGATACGAACTGTGAAAGTGAGAACTTTACGTAACTAAGGAGAGACAGACAGAGATAGAGATAGAGAGCGCCAAAGAGAGGATGAAGTTGGAGAATCTGTGGATAAGGAGGCTCAGGTAAACGACACTTGTCAATTTTTTGCCATCCACGTTGACTTATCTACTTTGACTTTAGCCCAACTTTAAGCCCCATTAAAAATATCAGGAGAGTTCGGTTATTTACGGTTACAATCAGATTTTAACAAACAGATCGGAACCGGATTCAAAACGATTCGGTTCTTTGGATGTAATCGAACCGATCTAAACCTGAAATGTACCAAATAAAACCTGATCCATAACTCTAGATTACCGATATCCGAAATTTCCAACTCAAAGCCCAACATAAGGCCCAACCGAAGCTCCAGTTCCTCGACATGAGGTACGGTAGACGAGGGAGGTAAGTACTTGACCTCCTAGAGATTCTTGCAGAAGCATTAGCTACTTATGGAATATCACAGAGCTGGACGGCTGCTGAGTGCAGGCTTAGATTAATGTGGCCGTTGTCTGCTTCGGGAGGGTTTATTCACCGATGACTTGTTGAAATGGGAGACTGATCGAAGAAGGCTCTTAGAGGAACCTGAACTCTATCAGAATGCCAAAGAAATTCTAGACGCCTGAAGAAGTGGAAGCTCTGAGGGAAGGAGTTAAAAAAGTATATTCAAACACTCTTTGCCAAGTCCCGTACGTGCTCTACTATCAATTGCTCAATACCTTAATATGTTAGTAGCATTTGCATTTTGCTGTTGTGAAAATATATAAAGAATTGCAAAACCCTGCAGGGTGAGCACGTCCTTTTCTAACCTGAATTAATTAATATGTTAAGTGTGAGTGTGATATAAAGGTTGTTGGGGGAACTTAGTTCGGTAGAGGTGACAACATTTTTTTGAAGGATAAAACGT
This sequence comes from Brassica carinata, assembly GCA_016771965.1. NCBI lineage: Eukaryota > Viridiplantae > Streptophyta > Magnoliopsida > Brassicales > Brassicaceae > Brassica > Brassica carinata. The sequence continues at coordinate 61,947,087 of CM028687.1, read as the reverse complement.
GTTTTGAATTGATGTGACATATCAAATTGTGGAGAGGATGGTGGAGAAAGGGTCTTCACATGTTGTACGGCTGTTCTTGTTTGGGATATATTCCATCCTTATCTTCTGTCTCTCTCTCCTTCCTTTTCTACGTGTCATGTAACATCTACGTGACAACAAAACAGTAGTCAAATGTGCAAAAAACATATCCATTTAGATCATGATTGCCTGTTACCATTAGGACCCTCCTTAGCCACGAAGGTAAGATTATGAACATACCAGATGTATTGGTTACTACTGCATTTTTCTTATGTGTTGCTTGTTTATTACAGAACCATGAACTCCTTGAGAGCTAAAGGAAGTCGTCGCCACCAACAACAGAAAGCAAATCTTCAATGGTGATGTCACTATCTCTTCTATTCTCACCATATTCCCCACTTCTGCTCTGACTTTTCCTCTGTTTTCTCGTTTATTTTTTTATTAATTAGAATATTTTGGATTTCTTCTGTCCAGCAAACTAATAATTGGTTCAGATGATTCCTGCAGTTTCTTCAAGCAACAAAACTCTTACCTCCCCAGTCTTGCATTTCCAATAATTTACACTTTCTTAAGTCTCATCCTCTTTGCTATTGTGTTTGTCGTTCACAAAATAAACCATGGCATATTCTTTTACCGTTTATTAGGCCATGTGTGTTTACAAAAGGCTGCACGTTTCAATGCTGTGGCTTTTGATTGGCAACTAAGGTTTGTCAAAGTTTTGAAATATGTATATTTTACAATTTGGGTCAATAAAGATAATGATCTTCTGAAAAAAAAAAAAGTTCAGGCCAAAGACTGTTCAACTTATATTATCTGCTGACGTTTCTTTGATGAAGTAGAAGTAGAATAAGTACGTAGATACGACTTTTGGCCGCCACAGTTATCTCGTCTCAACCATGAACATGCATCAAGTTCCAGAGTATGTCGAAACCGATCCAACTGGACGCTACGGACGTGTAAGTAGGAAGAGACAAGAGTCTATGTTCACGAACCAAACCACTTTGTAACACTTATCTTTTTTAATGTTGGAACAGTTTGCAGAAGTTCTTGGAAGGGGAGCGATGAAGACAGTGTACAAAGCAATCGACGAGATGCTGGGAATAGAAGTCGCATGGAGCCAGGTGCAGCTAAAAGAGGTTCTCCGTTCCTCTGTTGATATACAGAGGCTCTACTCCGAGGTTCATCTTCTCAGCACTCTAAACCACAAATCCATCGTTCGTTTCTACACTTCCTGGATTGATGTTCGTTCCCACACCCTCAACTTCATCACCGAGTTGTTCACTTCTGGGACCCTCCGACAGTAATTCTCTCACACCTTTTCTTCTAAAAAGATTACTCAAAGTTTTCGTTATATGAACCTGTCCCTTTCTTGTGTAGATACAAAAACAAGTACTTGCGGATAGATATTCGATCAATCAAGTCCTGGGCTCGGCAGATCTTGGAAGGGCTTGTTTATCTCCACGGCCACGACCCTCCTGTTATCCACAGAGACCTTAAGTGTGATAACATCTTTGTTAATGGACATCTTGGACAAGTCAAAATAGGCGATCTTGGTCTTGCAAGAATGCTGCGGGACTGCCACGCTGCCACTAGTGTCATCGGTATGTAGCAAAAATTGTTTGTTCTCACTTGTCCAGATTGTTTGCTCTAGACAACTTTGTGCTTCTCTTTGCGTAGGCACTCCTGAGTTCATGGCTCCAGAACTATACGAGGAGAACTATAATGAACTCATTGACGTTTATTCCTTTGGTATGTGCTTTTTGGAGATGATCACCTCTGAGTTCCCGTATAGTGAGTGCAACAATCCAGCGCAGATTTACAAGAAAGTTGTTGCGGTATGTCTTTCGATCTGTGAGCATATGGATGAAGCTATCAGTTGAATCAGGCATAAGCTTTGTAATGTTTTTCTTTCCAGGGAAGCTACCAGGAGCCTTTTACAGAGTTGGAGACATTGAGGCACAGAGGTTCATCGGGAAATGCCTCGTCCCTGCCTCAAAGAGAGTGTCAGCAAGAGAGCTATTGCAAGATCCGTTTCTCGCGTCTGAAGAGTCCTGGATGGTGTACGCGAGAGGTGCTGCGAATCTGAAGCCCTTCTTGAACGAGAATGAAATGGACAGACTGAAGTTGGAAGATGATGGGTTAGGAAGGTCACATATGACCATCACTGGGAAGCTGAACGCTGAAGATAACACAATCTTTCTGAACGTAATAATCGCAGATGAAAATGGTAAAAGAGACTTAGTTGTTGATTAAGCTGATCATATCTTGTTATGGATAGGTCACATAACTGTTTCTTTTTGTTTGTTCAGGTAAGGCAAATAAAGTTTCTTTTCGCTTTGACATCATGAATGATACTTCCATTGAAGTTGCAAAGGAGATGGTAAAAGAACTCGAGATCACAGATTGGGAGCCAGTCCAGATTGCTAAAATGATTGATGGAGAGATCTCTTCTTTGGTGCCTGGTTGGAGGTACGATGAGGGAGATGCTCATGATGAGGCGAATTCTCAGAGTTCTTCCAATTCAGGATCCTATTCCAACGTCAACTACATATCTGTTGATGAGCACAGCTCCCAACCTTCTGCTAAGACCAGAACTCACAACGTGACGAGGTTCTGCCCCGAAGAAAGCTCTCATCTACATTCAGGACGCGCCAACGTATGTGCAGCTTCCAGTTCAAGTAACTGGAGACTGGCATCAGACAACCGCGCACTCACAAGGAACCGCTCACTTGTAGACGTGCAGAGGAAGTCACTGCAGCGGTCGCTGGTGGAAGAGGGTAGGAAAAGAAGGTTGTTCAAAACCGTTGGAGACGTCGAAAATGTTGGGTTTCAGTCTCCTTATGCTGTTTCGAGGAAGCCACTGAGCTCAAGGCGCTAGCTTCTCCCATATTTTGAACAAACTGTAGATTTGTATTCATGTAAAATCTATAGTGTAATGTGAACATGTAGATTTGAACATACGGCTTATGTTTCCATGTAATAACAAAGGGGCTTATTTACTTCAGACCATCAATTTCTTCGGTCTTTGTTAGAAAGTCTGCCTTGTTGGTTTGCCAGGCTATGGCTTCGTCTTTGCAAAAAGATGAAGTTAAGGAAGCTTGGGAAGATCTAGTGAGCATCTGCCTTTGACTATAATTTCAACTTATAGTGCTGATTTTCTGTGCTCACTTTTGTTTCTTACTAAGCAGGTCAGTGCAGGTAGAATCTTAAATGGGTATGTCTACTTGTTGACACCAAATGGGGTGTGAAGCCAAGAGACCAGGAACTTAGTAATCTGATGGAGAGGTAATTATTGCTGTAGCTCTTAATCTCTGTTTATGTCATGTAGTTAAGTGTTTTACAGGCTAAAACTGAAGTGCAGATCAAATACAAAGTATCAGACTGAATGGCTCGATGAAAATTCGACTAAGTTAGTGAAAGGTATCAACAACCCACTTTGGTTTCTAATTTGTTTGTCAAAATACTCATCACTTAAGAGAGCAATGTGGTCATTCAATAGTATAAAATAACTAGTGATGATGTGACGATTAGCCATCTAAATGTGTTATTATTATATGATATTGAAATTCTTGAGTTAGACTTTAGGTAGTTAGTGGCCTACCTGCTTTGGAATCTCCCCTGCTTTGGCACTTCTTCAACAGCACCCTTTGAATTTTTCTTCTCTTCCTTTCCTCCTTTTCCATCATTTTTTATTTGGTCTTTTCTTTCCCTCCTCTCTCTCTCTCTCTCTTCTCTTTTGTCAACTTCTATTCCTTTCTTTCTCCTCATTGCCTTCATCAACCGGAGAAAGCAAACCAAGAGAGGAAGAAAGGTAATGTGTCCGTTAAGGCTGATCCTCATATTCTTGTCAGCGACTCTTGCTGGCTTCTTTGTCCTCAAGAAGCTCAACAATTCCTACGACGATCCCCTCGCCGACCCTCTCACCGACGACGCTGATCCCACCGACGCTGACGCCGACTCTGACTCCAGATTCTCAAAGGTCTCTTCTTTTTCCTCCGATCGTCAATCTCTCTGTTTGACTCTTGACTATTTTCTGGGCTCTCTCAGGTGGGAATGGCGATGAAGTCCGGATTTTGGACATGCGTTGACATGGCTAGTGGCCGCTATCTCTGGAACCATCTCTGTTCCAGTTCCGACCACTCTTCTTGAGTTCTCTCTATCTCCCATTGTCTGTAATTGTCTAATTGTTTCAATGGGAAAACACCAAAATCGCATATAGTCCTCTGTACTATATTACAGATCTCGTTTTCACCACTAAATTCTGAGCCTTTTTCTCACTTTCTACCTCTCTTTGTAGCTAAAGTAAGTGTTGTTTGGACAAATCTTGTTACTTCTTCCCTGTCATTAATGTAAGAGCAAGCCATTGAGCTCTAGAAATGACGTTTATTATATACAGTATCCTTTTTATCACAATCGAAAATGTAAGAAACTCATTTACTGTACGTTTAGCATCAGAGTTAAAAAGTTCAAAACTTGAACGATAAAAACATTCACAAAACTACAATGCTTCTTCACTTCCACCATATGAAACGTCGGCGTCACTTGGAATATCTCCGCAGCATCCATCGACACAACTCCTTTTCTCCCCTCCTTCACACGTTCCAGTTTAAACAACCCCGCTTCCCTCTTCCTTACGCTCAGTTTCAACCGCTCCGCCACCTCCTCCAGCTTAGAAATAATCACCTAAGCAGGCTTCCGAGACGTGAATCTAGTTTCTCTCTTGTCATGCACATCTCCAAAAAGGAGAAGACTACTTTCTCCAAGCTAGCTTAGAGTTGGTGCTAGCTCATGGCCTCAGGAGCTTGTGCAACCTGTGAAGCAAAAATAAACAGAGCAATCCATGAGATCTCTCTGTTATGCAACAACAATCAGTAAAAAAGAAAGGAAAAGCTGATCACATTGAATACGAATAAGAGAATGCGAGAACGAAAGGATTATCGAGCATACGGTGACTTAATCTACACAAACAACTCTAAAGCTCTATAACAGAGCAGTGAGATCTCAGTTATGGAATCGACGATTCTCCCGAGGAAAGCAATAGATGAAGAGAATTACCGCTGACGAGGGATCTTATTGGAATGATTAACGGAGACGTGCAGATCTCTCTGCCTTCCTTGGAGTTCTTACAAGCGTCTTCTCCTCTTTCTTACTTGTTTCTGCTGTTTTTTTAAGACAAGCAAACACAGTGTAGAAGAAGAAGGAAGGGATGAAAACGAAGCTAAACGTCATTGGCGGTCCACGTACTTAAAAATATATGTATATAAATGGAACTTGTTCCTCTGCGTCCTTCATCACTTCTTCTCTCATTCGCCAATATTTAATTAGTTTTTCTATCTGATTACGATATTTTTGTTTTGTTACGAATTATTATGTTGTTCAAAATATACGAAATTATTATGCAATCATGATTGGATAATAATCGCGTTTAGAACCAACCAGGAGCATTTACACAGCTGCATTAAAATTTTATTTCATTAAATAATATAGTAGAGCATCTCTAATAGTAATTCTTAATAAAATATTTCAAAAAACAAAATATTTTTTTAGAACCATTATCGACTGAGAAATCTATGAAAAAGGAACTCTTTATTCATTTTGATATCTTAATAATCATTTATTGAATTATATTAAAATAGTAATATTTTATTTGGAAATTTCAGAATGTGTTTTAAGCAGTGGCAATACATTTCTTACATAATATTGTAGAGCTAATATGACAACTGTGAGGGAGACGGAAACATAAATGAAAACTGCATAGCCACAAACTTTTATCATGATCTCCAGTATATCATGTTTTTATAATTAAGATCTATATTTAAACAGTTGACGTAAGAAACACGTAAAAATAAAATAACACAGAATATGTAAGATATTCAGTTGGGTCTGCGACAGTTGTTACGGATCTCACCATTGGATCCAGTAAGCGGTCTGATATCGCCCATCTTAACCATACCCCTCACAAAATCTCGGTAAAAGACGTCGAGACTACGACTATAAGACACAACAAGCGAGTCCGTGGAACCGCCGCTGTAAAGAACTTGGTCAGACGTGAGTAGACCCCTGTGGTTGAGAAGCTGTCTGTAGTAGTTGAGGTCAAACCTTCCAGGAGAGTGGATATCAAGAGTGGCTTCATTGTTGTCGCTAGAGCCAGAGGCAGCTGAACAGCTCCTCTGTCTAGCCAAGGCGAAAGAAAGTTCGATGTTGGTGCTTTCGTTGTAGATACGGTCTCTGAAAGTGACGCATCTAGCTTGTCCAATAGTGTGTGCACCGGAGAGGGCGACCATGTCGCGCGAGGTTAAACCTTGTGCTCTAAAGCGGTTGATGAGGTTGTTGAGAGTGGAGGTTGGTGGAGGGATAACGCCTGAATTGGCGGTCGAGAAGCTCGCCGTGGTCGAATCTCTTCTACCAAGCTTCACGCTCCAACCAGGCCCGCCCAACTGTTTAGTTCAAAAGATGTAAATAAGAGCATATATAAATATACATTCACGTACACTATATACTCACAAACAAAAGTTCATATAGATTGGTTCATGAAATTTGATCAAAAAAAAAAATAGATTGGTTCATGACTATGTGGTACAAACTACATATACTATATAGTATATACACAAACGAAAGTTTCAATACAATATATAAAATTACATGCTTATCTTTTGTCAAATATTTTATATAATTTCAGAGTTTTAATAAAAACTGTAGGCGAAGTATGGAACTAATTTTACTTTATATAGTTAGTATCATTGTAATTTTCAGTTGAAAACAGAATAGAATTAACACAACTGTTAAGTTCACTTTAGACCTCTCTATAGCTTTGGACCGCTCTTATATATAAATGTGTCGTGTATATTTATAGAAGATGGTGATCTCAAAATTATTATAGGTTTGTAACCATTGTGCAAAAAATGTTATATTTGATGCATCAAAAACCATTAAGCTGAAAATAAATAGATCCGAATTAATGAAATACTTGGCGTTTAACAGTATTGTTTTAAAGAGCAAAAAGGCAGAAGTGCTAACGAGGAGGACAGAGTCACGAGCAATGATAGCGAGAATGTCTGCGCATGAGACGACGCCTGGGCATAGTCTCTCAACCCTGGACTTGATTTTGTCAACCACGTCAAATCCCCTCACAGAGTTATTGTTTGGGCCTGCCGTTTTCTCTCCCATAGAAGAGGAAGTGTCGTCTAACAATATTGATCCGTCACACCCCTGTAAACCATGCATTTTGTAAAATTGTTGGAGTAATTAATGGAACATGTCAACCATGCATCCTTGAGTCATTAAAAAAAAGAGTCTTACGTTGACAAAACAGTCGTGAAAGAATAGCCGGAGTAGAGAAGCAGCCATGCGGCGGTCCCTGTTTACCGCCCGCTGCACCTCGCGTCTCACCACATAAAACAACGAGGGACAACTTTGCTTGTAGAAGTCACGGCTCAGCTGGGCGTGGCTGTAACAACAACTCCACATTATTATAATCAACCGCTCACTTGTAGACGTGCAGAGGAAGTCACTGCAGCGGTCGCTGGTGGAAGAGGGTAGGAAAAGAAGGTTGTTCAAAACCGTTGGAGACGTCGAAAATGTTGGGTTTCAGTCTCCTTATGCTGTTTCGAGGAAGCCACTGAGCTCAAGGCGCTAAGCTTCTCCCATATTTTGAACAAACTGTAGATTTGTATTCATGTAAAATCTATAGTGTAATGTGAACATGTAGATTTGAACGTACGGCTTATGTTTCCATGTAATAACAAAGGGGCTTATTTACTTCAGACCATCAATTTCTTCGGTCTTTGTTAGAAAGTCTGCCTTGTTGGTTTGCCAGGCTATGGCTTCGTCTTTGCAAAAAGATGAAGTTAAGGAAGCTTGGGAAGATCTAGTGAGCATCTGCCTTTGACTATAATTTCAACTTATAGTGCTGATTTTCTGTGCTCACTTTTGTTTCTTACTAAGCAGGTCAGTGCAGGTAGAATCTTAAATGGGTATGTCTACTTGTTGACACCAAATGGGGTGTGAAGCCAAGAGACCAGGAACTTAGTAATCTGATGGAGAGGTAATTATTGCTGTAGCTCTTAATCTCTGTTTATGTCATGTAGTTAAGTGTTTTTACAGGCTAAAACTGAAGTGCAGATCAAATACAAAGTATCAGACTGAATGGCTCGATGAAAATTCGACTAAGTTAGTGAAAGGTATCAACAACCCACTTTGGTTTCTAATTTGTTTGTCAAAATACTCATCACTTAAGAGAGCAATGTGGTCATTCAATAGTATAAAATAACTAGTGATGATGTGACGATTAGCCATCTAAATGTGTTATTATTATATGATATTGAAATTCTTGAGTTAGACTTTAGGTAGTTAGTGGCCTACCTGCTTTGGCACTTCTTCAACAGCACCCTTTGAATTTTTCTCTTCCTTTCCTCCTTTTCCATCATTTTTTATTTGGTTTTTTCTTTCTTTCCTCCTCACCTCTCTCTCTCTTCTTTGTCAACTTCTATTTCTTTCTCTCTCCTCATTGCCTTCAAGCAAACCAAGAGAGGAAGGAAGAAGCAAGAAAGAGATGTGTCCGTTAAGGCTGATCCTCATATTCTTGTCAGCGACTCTTGCTGGGTTCTTTGTCCTCAAGAAGCTCAACAATTCCTACGACGATCCTCTCGCCGACCCTCTCACCGACGCTGATCCCACCGACGCTGACGCCGACTCTGACTCCAGATTCTCAAAGGTCTCTTCTTTTTTCCTCTTATCTTCATTCTCTCTATTCAGGACTCTCATTTTTTCTGGGCTACCAGGTGGGAATGGCAATGAAGACTGGATTTTGGACATGCGTTGACATGGCTAGTGGCCGCTATCTCTGGAACCATCTCTGTTCCAGTTCCGACCACTCTTCTTGAGTTCTCTCTATCTCCCATTGTCTGTAATTGTCTAATTGTTTCAATGGGAAAACACCAAAATTGCATATTGTCTCTGTACTGTATTACAGATCTCGTCTTCACCACTAAAGTCTGTGACTTTTCTTCAGTTTCTACCTCTCTTTATTAGCTGAACTCACTTTGTGATGCTAAAGTACATGTTCTCAAGTGTTTCTTGGACAAACCTTGATCCTCCTTCCCATGTAAGAGCAAGCCTTTGAGCTCTAGAAATGACGTTTATTATATACAGTATCCTTTTTTATCACAATCGAAAATGTAAGAAACTCATTTACTGTACGTTTAGCATCAGAGTTAAAAAAGTTCAAAACTTGAACGATAAAAAACATTCACAAAACTACAATGATTATTCTTGTTGTTGTTCTGTTTCTCGCTGTGAAACAGGCAGTGACTGCTCATCCTTGTCACTCTGCCAAACCCACACAATATCTGCAAGAGCAGGCCTAAGATCCGCTCTCACTAACTTCTCATACTCTAGAGTATCTCCATTACATTTCTTCACTTCCACCATATGAAACGTTGGCGTCACTTGGAATATCTCCGCATCCATCGACACAACTCCTTTTCTTCCCTCCTTTACACGTTCCAGTTTAAACAACCCCGCTTCCCTCTTCCTTACGCTCAGTTTCAACCGCTCCGCCACCTCCTCCAGCTTAGAAATAATCACTTAAGCAGGCTTCCGAGACGTGAATCTAGTTTCTCTCTTGTCATGCACATCTCCAAAAGGAAGACTACTTTCTCCAAGCTAGCTTAGAGTTGGTGCTAGCTCATGGCCTCAGGAGCTTGTGCAACCTGTGAAGCAAAAATAAACAGAGCAATCCATGAGATCTCTCTGTTATGCAACAACAATCAGTAAAAAAGAAAGGAAAAGCTGATCACATTGAATACGAATAAGAGAATGCGAGAACGAAAGGATTATCGAGCATACGGTGACTTAATCTACACAAACAACTCTAAAGCTCTATAACAGAGCAGTGAGATCTCAGTTATGGAATCGACGATTCTCCCGAGGAAAGCAATAGATGAAGAGAATTACCGCTGACGAGGGATCTTATTGGAATGATTAACGGAGACGTGCAGATCTCTCTGCCTTCCTTGGAGTTCTTACAAGCGTCTTCTCCTCTTTCTTACTTGTTTCTGCTGTTTTTTTAAGACAAGCAAACACAGTGTAGAAGAAGAAGGAAGGGATGAAAACGAAGCTAAACGTCATTGGCGGTCCACGTACTTAAAAATATATGTATATAAATGGAACTTGTTCCTCTGCGTCCTTCATCACTTCTTCTCTCATTCGCCAATATTTAATTAGTTTTTCTATCTGATTACGATATTTTTGTTTTGTTACGAATTATTATGTTGTTCAAAAATATACGAAATTATTATGCAATCATGATTGGATAATAATCGCGTTTTAGAACCAACCAGGAGCATTTACACAGCTGCATTAAAATTTTATTTCATTAAATAATATAGTAGAGCATCTCTAATAGTAATTCTTAATAAAATATTTCAAAAAACAAAATATTTTTTTAGAACCATTATCGACTGAGAAATCTATGAAAAAGGAACTCTTTATTCATTTTGATATCTTAATAATCATTTATTGAATTATATTAAAATAGTAATATTTTATTTGGAAATTTCAGAATGTGTTTTAAGCAGTGGCAATACATTTCTTACATAATATTGTAGAGCTAATATGACAACTGTGAGGGGAGACGGAAACATAAATGAAAACTGCATAGCCACAAAAACTTATCATGATCTCAATTATATGGAAATGCGTATTTAAGGAGTTGACATAGAAAACACGTAAAAATAATATAACACAAAACACGTAATAGATTCAAGAGTCAATTAGCTCAAAATATATAAAGAATTTGATAATTAGACAAATGCCTATAATAGTAAAAGATAAAATTAAACAGTAAGAGAGAGAGAGGCAAAATTACCTGGAAGACCTCAAGATAGTTTGTTTCTGTGTAAAATATAGGTTCATAGCTGGCAAATAGGGAGTAGATTTATTTATTCAAAATATTATATTATATTTTATATCTTTTAGAATCTTTACGAGGGGAGACTATGTATACATATTAAAAGATATATAATTACAAAAAATATAGTTTTTCTTCATTATCTCGTCTTCTACTTCTGTTTCTTTTTATTTTTATTTTATGAATGTATACTTTTGATATTAATTATTATAAATGTTTTAAGTATATAATTTTAATTTTAGTGTTATAGACCTATTGTTTTAGTAAATTGTATACATAGTAGCATCTACATATTATTTTATTTTAGTAAATTTTATTGATATACAATATTTTTGGATGTTATGATATTAAGTTTCTTTTTGTTATTAAACTAAGACCCCAAAATATTAGATTACTTTAATTTTACAACATAATTTGTTTTTAGTGCTACATTTCAAGAAGTTATTCTTTATTATATATGATTTTATCTTTTAAATTTTTGAAACATTGTCATTTAAAGTTTAAATATTTATTTTAATTTTTTATATTTTGTCAAAGTTGTTTGGAAAATTACACAACTATATTTGAGGTGGAAGATTATATGATTTGGAATTTGTTTTGTTACTAAACTAATACATTATTTTATATAAATAATTTTAATTTTAGTGTTATAGACCTATTGTTTTAGTAAATTGTATACATAGTAGCATCTACATATTATTTTATTTTAGTAAATTTTATTGATATACAATATTTTTGGATGTTATGATATTAAGTTTCTTTTTGTTATTAAACTAAGACCCCAAAATATTAGATTACTTTAATTTTACAACATAATTTGTTTTTAGTGCTACATTTCAAGAAGTTATTCTTTATTATATATGATTTTATCTTTTAAATTTTTGAAACATTGTCATTTAAAGTTTAAATATTTATTTTAATTTTTTATATTTTGTCAAAGTTGTTTGGAAAATTACACAACTATATTTGAGGTGGAAGATTATATGATTTGGAATTTGTTTTGTTACTAAACTAATACATTATTTTATATAAATAATTTTAATTTTAGTGTTATAGACCTATTGTTTTAGTAAATTGTATACATAGTAGCATCTACATATTATTTTATTTTAGTAAATTTTATTGATATACAATATTTTTGGATGTTATGATATTAAGTTTCTTTTTGTTATTAAACTAAGACCCCAAAATATTAGATTACTTTAATTTTACAACATAATTTGTTTTTAGTGCTACATTTCAAGAAGTTATTCTTTATTATATATGATTTTATCTTTTAAATTTTTGAAACATTGTCATTTAAAGTTTAAATATTTATTTTAATTTTTTATATTTTGTCAAAGTTGTTTGGAAAATTACACAACTATATTTGAGGTGGAAGATTATATGATTTGGAATTTGTTTTGTTACTAAACTAATACATTATTTTATATAAATAATTTTAATTTTAGTGTTATAGACCTATTGTTTTAGTAAATTGTATACATAGTAGCATCTACATATTATTTTATTTTAGTAAATTTTATTGATATACAATATTTTTGGATGTTATGATATTAAGTTTCTTTTTGTTATTAAACTAAGACCCCAAAATATTAGATTACTTTAATTTTACAACATAATTTGTTTTTAGTGCTACATTTCAAGAAGTTATTCTTTATTATATATGATTTTATCTTTTAAATTTTTGAAACATTGTCATTTAAAGTTTAAATATTTATTTTAATTTTTTATATTTTGTCAAAGTTGTTTGGAAAATTACACAACTATATTTGAGGTGGAAGATTATATGATTTGGAATTTGTTTTGTTACTAAACTAATACATTATTTTATATAAATAATTTTAATTTTAGTGTTATAGACCTATTGTTTTAGTAAATTGTATACATAGTAGCATCTACATATTATTTTATTTTAGTAAATTTTATTGATATACAATATTTTTGGATGTTATGATATTAAGTTTCTTTTTGTTATTAAACTAAGACCCCAAAATATTAGATTACTTTAATTTTACAACATAATTTGTTTTTAGTGCTACATTTCAAGAAGTTATTCTTTATTATATATGATTTTATCTTTTAAATTTTTGAAACATTGTCATTTAAAGTTTAAATATTTATTTTAATTTTTTATATTTTGTCAAAGTTGTTTGGAAAATTACACAACTATATTTGAGGTGGAAGATTATATGATTTGGAATTTGTTTTGTTACTAAACTAATACATTATTTTATATAAATAATTTTAATTTTAGTGTTATAGACCTATTGTTTTAGTAAATTGTATACATAGTAGCATCTACATATTATTTTATTTTAGTAAATTTTATTGATATACAATATTTTTGGATGTTATGATATTAAGTTTCTTTTTGTTATTAAACTAAGACCCCAAAATATTAGATTACTTTAATTTTACAACATAATTTGTTTTTAGTGCTACATTTCAAGAAGTTATTCTTTATTATATATGATTTTATCTTTTAAATTTTTGAAACATTTGGTTTCTGCAGATCGGAAGCAAGAGCTGTCGTCTGAGGAACCTCCTGCAAAAAAAAATGATCACATTGAATCACCAATAAAACTAGAAACAAAGGACAACATCTGAAATGTTTCACTGTTATAAATCGTTGTCCCATACTATTCTTAATATATGCTTCTCCAGAAATAAAACGGGTGGCCTTCTTCTATTACTATATTAAAAAAGAGATCTATGATTATACAAGTGAAAAGAATAAATTTTGCAGTGCATGTTATTAGAAAGTCTTTATATGGAAATAGAGATATATAGGAGGTGACATAGGAATGTGAGATGATGATGAACCGAAGGTGGAACTAGCGGAGATTTTAGATTTGCAGAAAAATAAAGATTCTAAAAATAAAAACAAGTTTAGAAAACAAGAAGAATGAGAGAGATGACAGAAAAAGAAAAGTAAATAATATAATATTTTCATTCTCAACCAAAATACTTTTGCGTATTTAGCTATATACATAAAGTAGATAATAGGGGTAGTTGAGTCATTGTAAAGTATAAATATGTGGGGGAAGGATGAAAATGTGTATATAGCAAAATACACTGTAATGCTTGTGTTGAGAGTGCAAATACTCTAGATTCAATTGGGTCTGCGACAGTTGTTGCGGATCTCACCATTGGATCCAGTAAGGGGTTTGATATCGCCCATCTTAACCATACCCCTTACAAAATCACGGTAAAAGGCGTTCAGACTACGACTATAAGACACGACAAGCGAGTCAGTTGAACCGCCGCTGTAAAGAACTTGGTCCGAAGTGAGTAGACCCCTGTGGTTGAGAAGCTGTCTGTAATAGTTGAGATCAAACCTTCCAGGAGTGTGGACATCAAGAGTGACTTCATTGTTGTCGCTAGAGCCAGAGTCAGCCGAACAGCTCCTTTGTCTATACAAGGCGAAAGAAAGTTCGATGTTGTTGCTTTCGTTGTAGATACGGTCTCTAAAAGTGACGCATCTAGCTTGTCCAATAGTGTGTGCACCTGAGAGGGCCACCATGTCGCGCGAGGATAAACCTTGTGCTCTAAAACGGTTGATGAGGTTGTCGAGAGTAGAAGTTGGAGGAGGGATAACGCCTGAATTGGCGGTCGCGAAGCTCGCCGTGGTCGAATCTCTTCTTCCAAGTTTTACGCTCCAACCAGGGCCGTCCAACTGTTTAGTTCAAAATATGTGATAAAGATCATATATTAAGATTTAAGATACGTTTACGTACACTATTTATTGACAAACAAAAGAGCCCATATATAATGGTTCAGCTACATGGTTGGTACAAACTACATATACTACAATATATATACACAAACGAAAGGTTCAATCGTATAATATATAAAATTACATGCTTGTTTCTTGTCAAACCTTTTATATAATTTCCTAGAGCTAGTTTTAATATAAAAATGTAGGCAAAGTATATTACTATTTTCATTTTATCTAGTTAGTATCATTGTAATTTACAATTGAAAACAAAATAGAATTAATTACAAAGACAGGTGTTAATTATATATAAATGTGCTATGTGTAATATATATACATAGAACATGGTGATCTCAAATTATTATAGTTTTGTAACCATGCCAGTGGTCTTGAGGGAGCTTTGGCCCTCTGGGACCAAGGTTGAATCGTGGCCCGTCGATTAAAATGGAGTGAAAAGCGGCCCTCAGGATGCCTTGGCGGGAGGGTGTACTTAGGCCGATTTTCTTGTCTTAAAGAGTAACTAGATTCTTACCCGCACATTCATGCGGATATTTTTATTTTATGAATGTATACTTTTGATATTAATTATTATAAATGTTTTAAGTATATAATTTTAATTTTAGTGTTATAGACCTATTGTTTTAGTAAATTGTATACATAGTAGCATCTACATATTATTTTATTTTAGTAAATTTTATTGATATACAATATTTTTGGATGTTATGATATTAAGTTTCTTTTTGTTATTAAACTAAGACCCCAAAATATTAGATTACTTTAATTTTACAACATAATTTGTTTTTAGTGCTACATTTCAAGAAGTTATTCTTTATTATATATGATTTTATCTTTTAAATTTTTTGAAACATTGTCATTTAAAGTTTAAATATTTATTTTAATTTTTTTATATTTTGTCAAAGTTGTTTGGAAAATTACACAACTATATTTGAGGTGGAAGATTATATGATTTGGAATTTGTTTTGTTACTAAACTAATACATTATTTTATATAAATAATTTTAATTTTGGTAAGATTTTTTATATATTTCTCAGAAATGTTTTGATAATAATATAAATATTAAACTTATAATTAAAATTTGATTTTTCATTAATATTTTAAATGAATTATTAAAATTTCATAGTTTTCTAATAACATATTTTTAAATAGTATATGAACTAAAGATTAGTTATAAACTATTATATTTTTGTATATAAACATTTTTAAACAATATATTTTTGAGAGTTTCAAAATAAATAAAAATGATAATATGTAGATGTAGATATAAAGTTTTAACATATGTTAATAAATCTACGTTGAGAATTTTTTTTTTTTTTTAAATAAAATATAATTTATGAAGTTAACACATTTTAATAAAGAGTGATAATTTATTTAAATGAAGCTATTTTAAAAATAAAATAGATCAATTTATCCATATTTAATTCATATAGCACTTCTGTTTTAATATAATGCAGAACATAATTAAAAATATATAAGAAATAGTATAGAATTTTTATTTTCTTGTTTTATAATTAATTTTTAGTTAACATTGATGTATAATATTATATTACTATTTACGAAATTATTTAAGTGTTACTTTATAAAAATATTTAAAAAGTTAATAGGATTTTGTTAGATTCTTTTTCAACAGAATTTGTTATAATTAAAAAAAAAAATTAAATTTATAGTTGATTTATTACTAATGGAAATAATCTAATATGTCATATTAAGTAATTTTTTAGAGGGTCCTGTTATGACTTGTTAACGGTAGATACAAAATAGAACTCTGTTTTAATAGATTAGAAGGTAAAAGTGCTAACGAGGAGGATAGAGTCACGAGCAATGATAGCGAGAATGTCTGCGCATGAGACGACGCCTGGGCATAGTCTCTCAACCCTCGACTTGATTTTGTCAACCACGTCGAATCCCCTCACGGAGTTATTGTTTGGGCCTGCCGTTTTCTCTCCCATAGATGAGGAAGTATCGTCCAACAATATTGATCCGTCACACCCCTGTAAACCATGCATTTTGTAAATTGTTAGAGTAATTAACGGAACATGTCAACCATTTGAGTCATTAAAAAAACACAGAAATCGTACGTTGACAAAACAGTCGTGAAAGAATAGCCGGAGGAGAGAAGCAGCCATGCGGCGCTCCCTTGTCACCGCTCGCTGCACCACGCGTCTCACTACATAGAACAATGAGGGACAGCTCTCCTTGTAGAAGTCACTGCTCAGCTGGGCGTGGCTGTAACAACAGCTCCACATTATTATAATCAACACTGCAATTATCATAGTTCTCTGCTTATTGTACTCCATTCTCTCTTTGCTTCTGTTTTTTTTTTTGTTATTGGAGTTGTGGTCAGAAAAGAGAATGAGGGCTTTATAGATGATTGATTAGTTGACTACATGTAGTTTTTTGTACGGCGATAAGTTATTCTCAAGTATCCATTCTATTTCATTTACAGCAAACATAAACACATCAACAATATTACCGGGGTCATGATCCTTTTGCCACCTCTACCAAATTCATGCTTTTAGTTCCTTTCCCTTTTTTCTTGCTTATATTTCCCTTTCTGTTTTGTTTTTTACCAATCATTTATATATACATTAGATATATTTTTTTCAATTACTTGATGGTTAGGTTCATCAAACAGATTCATCCTCAAATTTTGGAGGTACATTTAAAAATTGTTCCTAACAATTTATATTTATGCACATTAACTTTAAAAATGTTAAATGTTCTTAACTAATGTTCTACTTGCCTTTATTTCTAAGATGGGTAGTCGTCAGAAAAGATTTATCACTATATCGAATTTTTAATACGAAAAACGGTATTATAATTAAAGCCCTAGCCACGGTATCAATATCTTTTATATATGGTGTAATTTATACAGACTAGGTTCTTGTCCGCGCTACGCGCGGATAATATTTTGATTTTTTTTATATTTTTTTACTATTATGTCAATTGTTTAGTTTTATAAAATGTTATGTTTTTACTGTAAATTTGGAATTAAAAATCTAATTTTCCCTTAGTGTAAAGTAAGTTAATTTTTTTGAATCTTACCGCAACACATTATACATGAAGAGAATATAGTTGGTCTTTATATTATTATTTGGTATAATATTGAAAATTTTGATGGTTTGTTTAAATGGTTTTTTTAAATTATATATTTTAGGATTGATTTTCGTGACTATATTCTATAATTGTCTAAAAAAAATTGTTTGTCTCATATAGACATCCACATAAATATGGACTTCTCATAAATTTGTTCATTGGGATATTTAGTTTCACTTTCAACTTTATTCTCTTTTTTGGCACCCTCTTGCTAGCTTGTGGGGCTAGCCAACTTGGTGCAAAAGGGTTTACAAAAGTTGATCGAGATGCGCGTGATCGGACACCTTTTGCTAGGCTATTCGTACGAAATTTTAAAGATCTAGGAATATAAGCAATAGGAAGTTCAGAAAATTCTTTGAATATAGCCTGTATTTTGTCGAGCTTCGAGTCCAACGCAGGCCAATCTTTCTCCTTTTGAATGAGTATAACCAGTTGTTCACAGTCGATTGAAAGACCATCTCTCTGTGTCCAAACTTCAGTATCACTTGCATTGCCCATACCAAACCTTCAGCTTCCGCTTGCAGTGGTGATTTGGTGCGTGTATATCGGCCCTTGCTCCAAACAGCATTGGAAAGTCACCATCCATTAACACAAAGCCAAGTCCAGATATGTCTCTTTTATTTATCCAGGATGTCTAGTAGGAGCGTTTCTTTGCGGAGGAACAATTGTATCCGTTATCTCAACTCCCATATCAATCTCCATAATCTCGTCTATACGTTGAGCTATCCTCCAACACTCTGCTTCAATTTTTTTCGCTAATGAGAAAGACATAATTCCTACGACACTATTAATGATTGTTTTTTTTGTAACACCGATACGGCAAACTTATGTTTTATTTAACAAAACTCTTATTTTAATTTTGTATTAAAGAATCAATCATATTTTATATTATCCATAATTTTAGTAAATTAGCTTATTTGTCATGTTTTTATTAGGTTTTAGCTAAATCATTGATTTATTATTTATTTTTAGCTAAGTCACTAATTTATTAATTAAAAAATACCCTTAATTAATATTATATTAGTAATATTAAATTTCTATTTTATATTAAAATTTAGTTAGTTTTTCTTATTTGTCATATTTTATTAGGTTTTAGCTAAATCATTGATTTATTATTTATTTTTAGCTAAGTCACTAATTTATTAATTAAAAATACCCTTAATGAATTTTATATTAGTAATATTAAATTTCTATTTTATATTAAAATTTAGTTAGTTTTTCTTATTTGTCATATTTTATTAGGTTTTAGACTTTTAGATAGGTCATTGATTTATTATTTATTTTTAGCTAAGTCACTAATTTATTAATTAAAAATACCCTTAATGAATTTTATATATAATTAAAAACGAATTTTATTTTAATCATATAACATTTATATGTTATATTAATATTAAATAATTGATTCTAAAATAATATAATAAAATTATCAAAAGTTTTAAAAATAAGATAATTCTTATATATATTTTGTTGCTATCTGAAAACAATATCTTTATTATAAAAGTTAAAAAGATACAAAAAGTTATAATTAAATATTATTCAAGAAAAAAACATTTATATAAAAATATTTTCTAAACTATTTCTAAGATATGAGTGTTTTAAAAAATTTAACACGGGGTATTTAGAACATGAGATTATGCTTATGAGAGAGTGGCTCGGAAATGAGCTTCGAGATGGGTCAAATGGACTCTGAAAATAGTTTTTTAAAACACAAAATTTTCTTATGATACCGCAAACCAAAAGAAGTAAGCCGTTATTATGCTGGATTTTGTTAAGTTATTATATTGACCGGCTGTAAAGAACTTGGTCCGAAGTGAGTAGACCCCTGTGGTTGAGAAGCTGTCTGTAATAGTTGAGATCAAACCTTCCAGGAGTGTGGACATCAAGAGTGACTTCATTGTTGTCGCTAGAGCCAGAGTCAGCCGAACAGCTCCTTTGTCTATACAAGGCGAAAGAAAGTTCGATGTTGTTGCTTTCGTTGTAGATACGGTCTCTAAAAGTGACGCATCTAGCTTGTCCAATAGTGTGTGCACCTGAGAGGGCCACCATGTCGCGCGAGGATAAACCTTGTGCTCTAAAACGGTTGATGAGGTTGTCGAGAGTAGAAGTTGGAGGAGGGATAACGCCTGAATTGGCGGTCGCGAAGCTCGCCGTGGTCGAATCTCTTCTTCCAAGTTTTACGCTCCAACCAGGGCCGTCCAACTGTTTAGTTCAAAATATGTGATAAAGATCATATATTAAGATTTAAGATACGTTTACGTACACTATTTATTGACAAACAAAAGAGCCCATATATAATGGTTCAGCTACATGGTTGGTACAAACTACATATACTACAATATATATACACAAACGAAAGGTTCAATCGTATAATATATAAAATTACATGCTTGTTTCTTGTCAAACCTTTTATATAATTTCCTAGAGCTAGTTTTAATATAAAAATGTAGGCAAAGTATATTACTATTTTCATTTTATCTAGTTAGTATCATTGTAATTTACAATTGAAAACAAAATAGAATTAATTACAAAGACAGGTGTTAATTATATATAAATGTGCTATGTGTAATATATATACATAGAACATGGTGATCTCAAATTATTATAGTTTTTTGTAACCATGCCAGTGGTCTTGAGGGAGCTTTGGCCCCAATACGGACCAAGGTTCGAATCCCGCTGGCCACCGTCGATTAAAATGGAGTGAAAAAAGCGGCCCTCCAGGATGCCTTAGGCGGAGGGTGTACTTAGGCCGATTTTCTTGTCTTAAAGAGTAACTAGATTCTTACCCGCACATTCATGCGGATATTTTTTATTTTATGAATGTATACTTTTGATATTAATTATTATAAATGTTTTAAGTATATAATTTTAATTTTAGTGTTATAGACCTATTGTTTTAGTAAATTGTATACATAGTAGCATCTACATATTATTTTATTTTAGTAAATTTTATTGATATACAATATTTTTGGATGTTATGATATTAAGTTTCTTTTTTTGTTATTAAACTAAGACCCCAAAATATTAGATTACTTTAATTTTTACAACATAATTTGTTTTTCGTGCTACATTTCAAGAAGTTATTCTTTATTATATATGATTTTATCTTTTAAATTTTTTGAAACATTGTCATTTAAAGTTTAAATATTTATTTTAATTTTTTTATATTTTGTCAAAGTTGTTTGGAAAATTACACAACTATATTTGAGGTGGAAGATTATATGATTTGGAATTTGTTTTGTTACTAAACTAATACATTATTTTATATAAATAATTTTAATTTTGGTAAGATTTTTTATATATTTCTCAGAAATGTTTTGATAATAATATAAATATTAAACTTATAATTAAAATTTGATTTTTCATTAATATTTTAAATGAATTATTAAAATTTCATAGTTTTCTAATAACATATTTTTAAATAGTATATGAACTAAAGATTAGTTATAAACTATTATATTTTTGTATATAAACATTTTTAAACAATATATTTTCCTCTTTTAGAACTAACATATTAACACATCGATATTACGGGGTCATGATCCTTATGCCACCCTCTATCAAATTCATGCTTTAATTCCTTTCCTTTTTTCCTGCTTATCACACTTTTCTTTATATAAATTAGAGGATCCTCTTTAATTATTAGCTGGCTAGGTTTACTGGGAAAAATAGGTTTGTCATTATACATCAAGTTTTGATATGCAAAAACTATATTATAATTAATACTAATGGTATTCCGGCGCTACGCGCCGGGTTCGTATGTTGTATTTTTACATGAATTTATAATTTATTATATGTATTTGGTAAACAAAATATGTTAAAAATATGAAAATGAAAATATGTTAAAAATGATATTTTCTGATCTTTTTTATAGTGGTTAGCGACTGTAGTGTATTACTTTGTTTGAAGTTGTTTAGTTCAAAATGGAATAGCATAAGTGGTTGTTACTAATCAATTTAATAAAAGTACGATAAAAGTGATAATTAAGTAACAAAGTTAATTTAGTTGGAATTTAAGCGTAAAACAAAGTTGATGTTTTATTTAAAAACATACTTACATTATTAATTATTAAAATAATTATGAAGTATCAAACTTGTACTGATATATTTAGTCCAAATAATAGAAAGATAAAATAAGTTTCAAATTTTATAAACTATATAAAAGATAAGGGTGAAGTGTCAATATTTGGTAAAATAATTGGTGAGTATCTAATATATGTGTTCTACACCTGATCATACTTTTCATCAAGGAGTATCATGAGCCCTTCAAATACACTGATTCAAGCGCTTAATACCTTGCGATTCTGAAGACTTCCACTACTATTCATGTCCAAACATTAAGATTACAGTTATATTAAATTGAAAAAGTTAATAAAAGTAAGATATTTGAGATATACCTTTGAATTTTTAAGTTAGCCATATCGCGGTGAGTGCTTTGGTTCTCTTTGCTGAAAATAGTTTTAATACCCAAAATTTTCTTATGATACCTGCAAACCAAAAGAAGTAAGCTGTTATTATGCTGGATTTTGTTAAGTTATTATATTATTGGCTGTAAAACTTTAAAAGAAAACGAACCTGGCAAATCGTCTTTGTGTAGGCTAATGACATGAGGAGGTCGTAATTTCGGTACCTAGAAATCTCCATTAAGATCGGGTGTGTCGTCTCTTCTAGGTCAACAAACAGAATCTGCTCTGTGAATAAGATGGCATTAGGGGCGTCATCATATGTGAAGTTAGGGTTGCTCTGGTTTCATCATAAATACTAAAGTCATAGTGAGCTTTCTTTCAAGAGATGTTTGAAGGTGTTAAGCATGTGAAAGTTGATTGGCGCATGTAGGAACACCACCTAAGAAAGGGATGGCGTAAGAAAACTACTATTTCAAAAGCAAACGATCATTAATTGGTAAACTGAAATAAGAAATCGGTGTATCTTCCCATTAATCAACAACATATCAACCCCAACATCTCACCCTTTTCTTAATATTTCAAGCTTGCCAAAATTGTTGTAGCCTCGTCTGAACAACATCTCTATACCGGTTTGTCTTCAACTCCGAGCAATGAAACTGGGAATTCAACATGATCTGAATTGGGAAAAGGAAAGAGATTCTCGTCGAGCTCTCACACCGTCTATGCATAGCCGATGAAGAGAAGAGAAACTAAAGAAGTTTTCAATAGGAGAGTGGGAAGAGTGGAATTTCGGTTAATATTTTTAAATCTTTTTAAACATTAAATAATAGTTTGGATATGTATCTATTTTATGTTTAAGAACATTTAGAAAATACTTAACTTTAGTTTCTATATTTTATTTTCATTTGACACAAAATATTAAGAAATAGTTTATAATATTTTTTAAATCTTTTTAAACATTAAATAATAGTTTGGATATGTATCTATTTTATGTTTAAGAACATTTAGAAAATACTTAACTTTAGTTTCTATATTTTATTTTCATTTGACACAAAATATTAAGAAATAGTTTATAATATTTTTTAAATCTTTTTAAACATTAAATAATAGTTTGGATATGTATCTATTTTATGTTTAAGAACATTTAGAAAATACTTAACTTTAGTTTCTATATTTTATTTTCATTTGACACAAAATATTAAGAAATAGTTTATAATATTTTTTAAATCTTTTTAAACATTAAATAATAGTTTGGATATGTATCTATTTTATGTTTAAGAACATTTAGAAAATACTTAACTTTAGTTTCTATATTTTATTTTCATTTGACACAAAATATTAAGAAATAGTTTATAATATTTTTTAAATCTTTTTAAACATTAAATAATAGTTTGGATATGTATCTATTTTATGTTTAAGAACATTTAGAAAATACTTAACTTTAGTTTCTATATTTTATTTTCATTTGACACAAAATATTAAGAAATAGTTTATAATATTTTTTAAATCTTTTTAAACATTAAATAATAGTTTGGATATGTATCTATTTTATGTTTAAGAACATTTAGAAAATACTTAACTTTAGTTTCTATATTTTATTTTCATTTGACACAAAATATTAAGAAATAGTTTATAATATTTTTTAAATCTTTTTAAACATTAAATAATAGTTTGGATATGTATCTATTTTATGTTTAAGAACATTTAGAAAATACTTAACTTTAGTTTCTATATTTTATTTTCATTTGACACAAAATATTAAGAAATAGTTTATAATATTTTTTAAAAATTGTAACATAAGAGTTATGACATCTAAAAAATCAAGACATGAAATTCATAAATATTTATGTCTAATGTGAATAATAAATTTGTAACCAGGTTCTTCTTCTTCAACAATCCAAAACTCGTTTTGTAATCCACATGATTATATGATCTTATTCTTTTAATTGGAAATCTATAAAACAAATTTAAAAACATACTTACATTATTAATTATTAAAATAATTATGAAGTATCAAACTTGTACTGATATATTTAGTCCAAATAATAGAAAGATAAAATAAGTTTCAAATTTTATAAACTATATAAAAGATAAGGGTGAAGTGTCAATATTTGGTAAAATAATTGGTGAGTATCTAATATATGTGTTCTACACCCAAGGCATCATACTTTTCATCAAGGAGTATCATGAGCCCTTCAAATACACTGATTCAAGCGCTTAATACCTTGCGATTCTGAAGACTTCCACTACTATTCATGTCCAAACATTAAGATTACAGTTATATTAAATTGAAAAAGTTAATAAAAGTAAGATATTTGAGATATACCTTTGAATTTTTAAGTTAGCCATATCGCGGTGAGTGCTTTGGTTCTCTTTGCTGAAAATAGTTTTAATACCCAAAATTTTCTTATGATACCTGCAAACCAAAAGAAGTAAGCTGTTATTATGCTGGATTTTGTTAAGTTATTATATTATTGGCTGTAAAACTTTAAAAGAAAACGAACCTGGCAAATCGTCTTTGTGTAGGCTAATGACATGAGGAGGTCGTAATTTCGGTACCTAGAAATCTCCATTAAGATCGGTGTGTCGTCTCTTCAGGTCAACAAACAGAATCTGCTCTGTGAATAAGATGGCATTAGGGCGTCATCATATGTGAAGTTAGGGTTGCTCTGGTTTCATCATAAATACTAAAGTCATAGTGAGCTTTCTTTCAAGAGATGTTTGAAGGTGTTAAGCATGTGAAAGTTGATTGGCGCATGTAGGAACACCACCTAAGAAAGGGATGGCGTAAGAAAACTACTATTTCAAAAGCAAGCGATCATTAATTGGTAAACTGAAATAAGAAATCGGTGTATCTTCCCATTAATCAACAACATATCAACCCCAACATCTCACCCTTTTCTTAATATTTCAAGCTTGCCAAAATTGTTGTAGCCTCGTCTGAACAACATCTCTATACGGTTTGTCTTCAACTCCGAGCAATGAAACTGGGAATTCAACATGATCTGAATTGGGAAAAGGAAAGAGATTCTCGTCCGAGCTCTCACACCGTCTATGCATAGCCGATGAAGCTGAGAAGGCAGAAACTAAAGAAGTTTTCAATAGGAGAGTGGGAAGAGTGGAATTTGGATTAATTATATGAGCAGTTCGTCGATTGCGTTAAAGAAGGAGAATCGTAGAGACTCATACTCCATCGTCAACATCAAATACAAAGAAATACTATAAACCAGTGTTTTGAAACCGACCGGAGACTGAACGAGCGATTCATTGGGTCAGCAGCGGATTAATAAATGAATTAATTTTATTATATAATAATATATTAGCTATGAAAATAAATATATAAAAACTAAAGTTAATATTTTTTAAATCTTTTTAAACATTAAATAATAGTTTGGATATGTATCTATTTTATGTTTAAGAACATTTAGAAAATACTTAACTTTAGTTTCTATATTTTATTTTCATTTGACACAAAATATTAAGAAATAGTTTATAATATTTTTTAAAAAATTGTAACATAAGAGTTATGACATCTAAAAAAATCAAGACATGAAATTCATAAATATTTATGTCTAATGTGAATAATAAATTTGTAACCAGGTTCTTCTTCTTCAACAATCCAAAACTCTGTTTTGTAATCCACATGATTATATGATCTTATTCTTTTAATTGGAAATCTATAAAACAAATTTAAAAACATAAATATTTTTTTAAAGTAAAAAAGTAAAACTATCTGTTGGTTCAACCAGTGGTGCAACTGGTATCGGATTTCAGATTTTATTGAGTTTTTGTGGGTTTTTGCAGATTTTTAAATTTTAGGCCAAACCCGATTTATATTGGGTCACCGGATTTACGGTTCAAGCTGCAGATCCGGACCAGGTTCAAAACACTGTTATAAACGTTTGGGCTTGTATGAGGAAAAAATTAAAAATCCAATGTCTTTCACAATTAACATCAAAACATATTAAATATAGATTGAAAAAAAAAATAATTATTAAAAAGAGAGTGCCACATGGCATTTTTTCCCCCAAGGAGATAAAAAACTCTCCTTTATTATTATAGATCCCTAGCCACCATATCAAGATTTGTGATAATTGTCGTAGTTCATATATAGAATATAGTATCCATATCAATAATATGGTTGTAGAGTTAACTATAACTTTTTCTTAATTAATGATGCTAATTTCCATTAAATATATTGGAAATTATGAAACTTGTTTTTTTTTTTACAACAAAGAAACTACTCTACTAAGAAGCCATCGGATCGGAGAGCCAAACCGGGGGTGTGGAATCAACATATAACATAGCTGAAGGAGAACTCCTCATACCACGTGCAAGCTTGTCCGCCATTATATTTTGTGCCCTTGAAATATGTATGATCTTAAAATTAGGGAAATAGATCTTACTGCGGCAAAACTCTTCTATATGTGTAGCAAAAGCTGGCTAATCCTCAGGTGACGACACCATCTTCACCAATTGAGAACAATCCGTCGCAAAAACTACTTCTGAGAACTGCAGGGTCGTCATGCACTCCATCGCCCAAATCAGTGCTTCACATTCCGCATGCAAAGGTGACATGCTTCGTCTTAGGTTCATCTCCCCCATCATAAAGTCTTCTGAATCTCTCTCCTGGCAGAACCAACCCTGTCCCGTGAAAATATCTTGTTCTTTCCAGGCTCCATCAACAAAGAAAATCCCTGTATACTCCATTGATTGCCAGTTTGTAACAGACTGTGAATAATCGTGATGTTGCTGTACCAATAATTGTGCCTCAGCCCAAAGGGTTTCTTCCACATCTGCTTTACGTAATATTTCCTGAGAATTCTCATTCCTATTCTGATAAATTTTTTCATTTCGATTCTTCCATATATACCATATAATCCATGGAAAACAATCTGAATCAAATTCCTTTAGAATCCTCCAAAACAAATAATCAAGGTTAGTGTAAACCGAGGATGAAGGAAAAATCCCTGGCGGGGGAAGGTATCCTGGATAAAGCCCAAGTTTGTAATGCTGGTGGACATTCAAAAAGAACATGATTTATGGTTTCCTCCTCCACTCCACATATACTACATCGTGGATCACAATCTACGGCACGTGTCCTAAGAACCTTTGCGACTGGTAGAATTCCAGATAAGGCTTGCCATACGAAATGTCTTAGTTTCGGAGAACAATTAAGTTTCCATGAAAACGCTAGTAGTGGTTTAACATTCGGTCCATAACATTGCATCTTTGAGACGTTGTCTGGGTATAATGATTCTGTTCGGAATTCCGATTTAACTGTGTATTTCCCAGATTCTGTAAACATCCATCCATATGTATCTATCCGCTGCGTCCTACTGACTGCTAGGCCACGAATGATCTTCACATCATCAGGGTGGAAATGCTCATTGAGCATAGTTACATTCCAAGAGCGATCAATCGGATCAATAAGATCCTTCACCGTGAAAGATTGATCTAAAATTTGTAGTTGAGTTTTTGGTATTGCTGACCTCGGGCGAGGAACAGGAATCCAAGGATCATTCCAAACGGAGATTGATTGCCCAGTACCTACTCTTTTAATTAGCCATTTTAAACCAGAGATCTAGCTGAACAGATGCTTCTCCATCCATAAGAAGATGGATAAGATCTGTATTCATCCAGAGGATGAGAGTTCCGGAAATATCGGCCTTTGAAAACCTTTGAGAAAAAATATTCCGGTTTGTCTATCAAACAACATAATTGTTTAGCCAAAAATGCGCTAACGTACTTGATATTTTCTTGGTAATCTCTTTAGGAAGCCTGAAACATGACATCACATATGTTGGCATAGGTGAGACTGATAACTTTATTAACACTTCTTTGCCTTCCCTCGTAAGAAAATATACAGTCCAACTATTGACTTGTTAAAAGACAACATGAAATTTCCATTTTTTTGCCAAAAAAAAAATTTTCCATTTTTTCCCTGTCTAAAAGTATAAAATGGCCCGCAAATAGCTGGGCCTAACTCAGAACCCAAAACAAACCCACGGTTACGCGCTCGACTCGACAAACTCCTCCTGCGACGGCGACGACCGTACCGCCACCGCCTTCTCCCTCCGATCCTTGACTTCCATCTAATTACTCCTCTGCTACACCTATCAAATCCATCTCTCTCTATCTCTCTCAAGACGCGGACTTTTCCGGGTCGCCAGAGTACAACGCGATGGGTAGACCCAAAGGAGATGCTGCAAGGAGCAAGGCTCGTCCTTCAAGCAGCAGGTTAAATTTATCCTTCAGTCTCTCCACACGCCTTACCATCATTGGTTCGGTACTTGAATTGACTAAATTGAGTTTTGTGAACAGCTTGGCAGCTTCTCTGTTGCCGTCTGGGTCCGCAGCCGCCGCCGTAGGTTTTGGCGGCTATGTGGGCAGCTCTAGATTCGAAGCTTCTCTGTCAAACGAAGACCCTGCTCCCTTCTTGGTATGTTTGTGTGCCTCTTTGTTTGATTCTGCTCTACTTGTCTCTCATCTTTTGTTGATGGATTATAGGATTTGGATAGTGAGATGGCCCAACACTTGCAACGTCTTTCAAGGAAGGACCCTACAACAAAGGTAACCAGCGTTTTTGATTATTCAATCGAGTACAGTTACTTCTTCTGAGTTTTCTTGATTATGATTTGTTTGCTTCAACAGATTAAAGCTCTTACTTCCCTGTCAGAATTGGTTAAGCAGAAGAAAGGGAAAGAACTTTTGCCATTAATCCCACAATGGGTATGTTTCTTTGTCAACATACTTGGGCTTTGCAGCATGTTGATCACTGTCTTTCCTCACGTTGCAATGCATGTGTTTGTTCATTGACTTTTTTTTTTGGTCTTACTTGTTCAGATATTTGAGTACAAGAAGTTGATACTGGACTATAGTAGAGATGTCCGGCGAGCTACGCATGACGTCATGACTAATGTTGTCACTGGTGTAGGGTTTGTACTTTGGTTCTCAACTTTCTAATGCATGCCTTTTTCTTACTGTCATTCATTCCTATGCAGTGTGTCATTTAATTTTTCTTTTAGTATCATAAACTTGGATGTCAGGTAGTCTTCTTATGTCGTTGATATGGTTAAGCTTTGAGGTTTTCCTAACACCTATATTGAATGAATACTTGATATTTTCTTGGAATGAATCTTTTGAACAAAAAAAAAAGAATCTTTTGTTTCTCAGTGCTGCAGAAGCTTGATTATGTTGAGTGTGTCATATAGGGAATATGTCTTGATATTGTCTCAGCATGCATGCATTGGATACTTCTCTTTTAGTCTTTAATTGCTTTCTCCCTGGATGACTGGTGTTCTGAATTAACTCTTATTTTCTTACATATTACTCAGGAGAGATTTAGCACCCCATCTTAAGTCTATAATGGGCCCCTGGTGGTTTTCACAGTTTGATTTGGTTTCTGAAGTTTCGCAAGCGGCGAAGTCGTCTTTGCAGGTTGGCACCTCGTTTCTGAAGTTTCTCCAGATATATATATTTTTTTTAAATTGTGTTTAGATGTCACTCTTTCTATTTACTGCCTTTTGGTCTTATTAGACTAGTGACAATTAAGTTCTGTTCAACTTGCACCTTTTTATAGAATCCGTTTCCAGATTTTCATTTAGCTGCATAATTTTTAAACAGGCAGCTTTCCCTGCCCAGGAGAAGAGGTTAGACGTCTTGAGTCTATGTTCAGCTGAGATTTTTGCTTATCTGGAGGAAAATCTGAAACTTACAGCTCAAAATTTATCTGATAAAGCACTTGCTTCGGATGAATTAGAAGAAATGTACCAGCAGGTACTTCATCTGGGGAATCTTTACTAAAGGCATAACTTTTCCTTCTATCGATTTCTTTCCAGTGTCTTATTTTGCGTTATTTTCAGATGATATCTTCATCTCTGAGGGCGTTGGCTACACTTCTAGATATATTGCTCCACGAAGCCGATAAAGCTGGCTCTGCAAGTGTCAATGCCGAATCGAAACTTGCCTCGAAGGCTAGGAGAGTAGCAACCTCCTCAGCTGGAAAGTTGTTCTCTTCCCATAAATGCTTTCTGAACTTTCTAAAATCCGAAAGCCCTAGTATCCGATCAGCAACTTATTCTTTATTGAGCAGCTTCATTAAAAATGTTCCTGAAGTCTTTAGTGAAGGCGACGTTAGATGTCTTGCACCAGCCCTGCTTGGTGTTTTTCGAGAAACTAGTCCAATTTGCCACTCATCAATGTGGGAGGCTCTCTTGCTGTTCGCTAGAAAATTTCCTCAGAGCTGGACCTACTTAAATGTTCATAAGTCTGTTCTCAATCACCTATGGCAGTTTCTTAGGAACGGGTGCTTTGGATCCCCACAGGTTTCTTACCCTGCATTGATATTGTTCCTGGAAGTTATGCCAACCCAATCTCTCGAAGCTGATAAGTTCTTTATGAATTTTTTCAATAACTTACTAGCTGGGAGGAGTATGTGTGATTCTTCAAGCGGATCAATTATCACTTCTCCGTGCAACCACTGAATGTTTCCTCTGGGGATTACGTAATGCTTCAAGGTATTGCGATGGTCCCAGTTCCATTCACGATCTCCAAGTTGATCTAATTAATAAAGTCCTTATGAAGAATCTATGGGCAAACTTCTTTGAACTATCGAAGGACAGTACTCCACAGAATCAGAGGAAGCCATCTGAAACTCTGAGCATGAGTAGTTCAGTTAATTTCCTGCAAGAGCTAGGAAGATGCATCTTAGAAATTCTTTCAGGAATTAATTTGCTCGAACAAAACCTGCTGTCCCTTTTCTGTAAATCTGTTCAAGAGAGTTTCTTGAATATGCTTCAGCAGGGAGATACAGAGACAGTTACCGGCAGTATGAGAAAAATGATTGATTTTCTTTTGTTACTAGAGAGATACTCAGGTCTGGAAGGTGAGAGTTGGCCTTTGGATCAATTTATGGGGCCACTGCTGTCCAAGGCTTTTCCATGGATAAAATCATCTGTAAGCTACTGTCCATGTTGTATTACCCGATTATGTCATGTTAAGCCATATGATGTTTTTACTTAAGTAACTCATGTGATTGTAATTCTGTTTTCAGGAATTGATAGATGGTTTGAAGCTTTTGTCAGTTTCAGTATCAATATTTGGACCGAGAAAGATAGTTCCGGTACTTGTAGGTGATATAGAGACTTCTACCCATCTCTCTGTTGAAGAAGGGAGGGATATGAGCCCAGAACAGTTTATTAAAGTTTTCCAAGAAATCTTTATTCCTTGGGGTGTGGATGGATATGACTCTTCGACTGCAGTTAAAGCTGCTAAACAAGATCTCCTGATTTCATTACTTGATGATGAATGTTTCACTCAGCAGTGGAGTGGTGTAATTTCTTATGTATTTGATCAACAACATCAGGGGTTCGATAAGCTGGCTTCTATGGAATTGCTTTTAGAGAAGGCAAGGGATGAAATTACAAAAAGAAGTTCTGGACTGGAGTTGAGTCAAAGAATAGGCTCTAAGCCAGACCATTGGCATCATGAGCTCATAGAATCGACTGCAATAAGTCTTGTACGTTCCTCCCCGGTTACTACAAGCTCTGCTGCTCAGTTCTTGTGGTAAGTTACTCAATCTATAGAACAGTATCAAACAAAGCTAATATTCATATCAATTAATTCAAGCTCATAGTGGATCCAAGAATTTGCATGTATATTTCTCAGCCAAGTCTCTAGACTGCTTGTTTGCTTGCTCTCAGTACTTAATTTATATTTCTGTGTGTGCAGTTCAGTTCTGGGTGGTTCAACGGAAGACATCAGTATTTCTTTTGTGTCAAGAAGCTCGCTGGTCTTGATATATAGAGGGATCCTCGAAAATCTGCTATCTTTTATGAAACAGTCACCATTATGTTCAGTTAGTGATACATGTTCCTCTCTTATTGTTGAGGCTGTTGATATAGAGTTTAATTTGAGCAGTCCTGTCGACGTGATCGCTAACTAAGTTTGCAGCAGAAGTAATTGATGGTAGTTTGTTCAGTTTAAAGGCTCTGAATCAGGACACCACTCTACTTTCAACTATTTTGTCTTCTCTCTTTATTATTGACTTGGAGAGTAGAATATCATCACTAGTGGACAGTACTTTATATGAGCTGAAAGGGAAGAGAACGGATCGGAATCTAGTGTGTGGTTTTGTTCATGCTGTTTGCTCTAAGTTGAATAATCAGTTCTGGAAATCTATAACCTATGATGTCAGAAAGAGTTCAGCAAAGATTTTGGCTGAGTCCATAAGGTCAGTTGTCCAACTAGAGGATGATTTGCAACCTTGTCAACTTACGTCATTGTGTGCTTCATGGATGCCCAAGGTGTTGGAATATCTTTCATTGGATCAAACTGATGAAGAAAATGTCTGTGGGTTGCTCCTGCGTGAAAGTGATGTATGGCCTATGTGGATCAGCCCGAGCTCGTCAGCGAGCATTAATACGCATGATATGCCTGCTCACTTGTGCGAATTGAGGGCATCCAAGAGTCAAAGATATGTTTCTTTCATTGACAGCCTGATCACGAATATGGGGATTCACCGATTTGTTGTTGGCCACA
The DNA here is from genome assembly GCA_016771965.1 of Brassica carinata. Lineage (NCBI taxonomy): Eukaryota > Viridiplantae > Streptophyta > Magnoliopsida > Brassicales > Brassicaceae > Brassica > Brassica carinata. The sequence goes on along the minus strand of CM028687.1, from coordinate 61,914,384 downwards.
TAGATAATGGATTATTTCCTCAAGCTTGGCTTTCCGCAGAAATACTCTGCACGTGGGAGTGGCCAGGGGGTAGTGTTCAAACGTCTTTCCTGCCAGCACTCGTCTCACTTTGTAAGAGTGAACCAGCTTATGGGAGTTTATTAAACTCCATTTTTGACATTCTACTCAATGGCGCTCTTGTGCATGGAGAGGATGAGAGAGACAGCCCGGGAGCATGTGGGTTGAATTGGATAACCAGATAGAGGACGTCAAAGAACCATTTTTGAGGGCTCTGGTGTCTTTGATTTTCACTCTGTTTAAGGAGGACCTTTGGAGAGAAGAAGAAGCCATGGCTGTTTTCAAAATGGTCACAGATAAACTCTTCATTGGGGAAGAGCCGAGCAAAAACTGTTTGAGAATCATTCCTTTTATTATGAGCATCATAATTTCACCATTACGTAGAAAAACCAAATCTAGTGTTTCCGGTGAAGATACGGTGCTGCCACTGGAAGCTTACCTTAGAGGTTGGCTAGAGAGGTCTTTGTCGTTTCCTCCTCTAGTCCTCTGGCAAAGTGGGGAAGGTGAGGCCCCATTTAATTTTCATAAATTTTCTTTTGGTCTTTCCTAGCGATCTCATTGTTATTTTCTGTACATTGTTTAGACTTAAGTAAAGGATTAGGCTGAAGGTGGATGTACAGCAAGTATTAACTTATGAAACTATATCAACCTAGCGATGATTTTGAAGCTCCACTTGTCAGATCCTTACATCAAGGTCGGGGACCTGAGAAGTGGTTATAGTTGGCATTAGATTGACATTCTAGGAAGCAATTTAATTTGCTATTGGTTTCTTTCTTTAGATTTTGCTTTGCATGCGTAGCTTATTGTTCTTTGTTGTGTTTATCAGATATGCAGGATTGGTTTCAGCTTGTTATATCTTGTTATCCCGTAAATGTAAAGGCTGGAGAAGCTAAGGGACTACAGAGGCATGTGAGCAATGAAGAGAGAACACTCCTGCTTGACTTGTTTCGCAAACAAAGGCAAGTTCCTGGTGCATCAAGCGTAGTTACCCAACTTCCAGGTGTCCAAATTCTGCTGGCAAGACTAATAATGGTTGCAGTTAGCTACTGTGGAAACGATTTTAATGAGCAAGATTGGGATTTTGTCTTTTCTAATTTGAGGCGACTGATTCAGTCTGCAGTAGTTGTGATGGAGGAAACTTCTGAGAACGTCAATGACTTCATTAGTGGTGTTTCTTCCATGGATAATGAGATTGATACTCTTGAAGGACTTGGGCATATTGTTTCTATATCGGATTCTTCGTTAGACAATGCTAAGAATGCTCTCTCAGCATTTTCCGTGCTTAAATTAGTTAAAGATATTTCGGTTGGAAGTGAAGACTATTTGTACTCCTTGGCAAATGAAATATGGGACCAAGCTAAAGATCGGATACTTGAAGGTGTTCTCCGTCTTTTCTTCTGCACCGGTCTTGCTGAGGCTATCGCTGCTTCAGTATTCCCCAGAGGCAGCGTCTCTTGTTGCTTCATTTCGAGTTGATCATTTGCAGTTCTGGGACCTGGTGGCTCAGCTTGTAGTCGTCTCTTCTCCACGTGCAAGGGATAGAGCTGTCAGAGCAGTGGAATTTTGGGGTCTAAGCAAGGGAGCCATAAGCTCTTTGTATGCAATAATGTTCTCCTCCAAACCTATTTCTTCGCTGCAACGTGCTGCATACATTGTTTTGTCTACTGAATCTATGTCCAGGCTGGCCATAGTTGCTGATGGGAATGCGTCACCCAGTGATGAGTCTCTCAGTGACCAGGATTCAAGCAACATTGGCTTGGCATCTGAAGAAAAGCTAAGGCTAAGAGATGAAATATCTTGTATGGTTGAGAAGTTAAACTATGAAATTCTTGATACAGATTTAAATGCTCCAGACAGGGTAAGATTTACTTTCAAAAGCTTTCTTTTGTTTGTTGTCCTCCTCAGACAAATCTTTTGTTGTAATGACCACTTCTAATGGCAGGTTCAAACATTCCTGACATGGTCATTGTTACTCTCGCATGTTAACTCTTTACCTTCACTAACAGAAGAACGAGAGAGACTGGTGCAGCATATCGAAAGAACTGCAAACCCTTTGATTTTAGATAGTCTTTTCCAGCATATTCCTTTAGAAGAATACATGGCACAGAGCTTGAAGAAAAAAGATGGAGATATTCCATCCGAATTATCTGTGGTAGCATCTGCAGCAACTTGTGCGATTACAACGGGTTCCTCTCTCTTAACCGTTAAGTCACTTTGGCCTATTGAAACCGGAAACATGGCCTCGCTTGCTGGGGCGATTTATGGTCTGATGCTCCGTGTCCTTCCAGCTTACGTCCGAGAATGGTTTAGCGGAATGCGTGATCGGTCTGCATCATCTTTAATTGAAGCATTTACAAGAACGTGGTGCAGCCCTTCTTTAATCAAAAACGAACTGTCTCAGGTATTTGTAGTGAAACCTTTTTCTTATCGCTTAGAACTGCAGTGAAACTCCGCTAATGCATTGGCAAATATTCCCGTTCGTTTTTTATGTGAGCCGCAGATAAGGAAGGCAGACTTCAATGATGAGAGCTTTTCAGTGAGCATAAGTAAATCGGCAAATGAAGTAGTTGCTACATATACAAAGGATGAAACCGGGATGGATCTCGTGATCCGTCTTCCAGTTTCTTACCCACTGAAGCCTGTTGATGTCAACTGGACAAAAAGTATTGGAATAAGCGACGCGAAGCAGAGGAAGTGGTTGATGTCTATGCTAATGTTTGTTCGTAATCAGGTAACTGTACTTGATGAGCCCATTTCAACATTTTTAAGTGAACTTAATGCAAGTGTTTTTAGCTGAATGTTTTCTTTTCTATCCAACTGGGTGCAGAACGGGGCTCTGGCGGAGGCGATAAAAATATGGAAGAGGAACTCGGACAAGGAATATGAAGGAGTAGAGGACTGTCCTATATGTTACAGTGTGATCCACCCAGTGAATCACAGCCTTCCAAGGCGGGCTTGCGTGACATGCAAATACAAGTTTCACAAAGCATGTTTAGACAAGTGGTTCCTCACATCTCATAAGAAAGTGTGCCCATTGTGTCAATCTCCTTGCTGATTCAACAAAAGGAGCTTAGCATATGTTTGTGACATTAGTATGTGAGTCTTGCTTTAACTCTTTAACACTCGGATGAATGTATGTCACATTGATATACAGAGATTTTGTATGTGTGAGAATTTTGTTTCTTGGAATGATTCATTCATTTTCCATGTGGAAGATAATGAAAAGTGTAATAGCATATATAGAGAAACTTACTTCGCTTAACCTATTACACTGCATTAACTTGATCAACTTAAAATGTTTCACAAATACTAGTTTCTTTTAATAATATTTGACATCTCTGGTAAACTCGTGTATCCGCATCTGCACAAATCAGTCAAGTCGGAAATGTGTTAATATATTTTGAAGTTGGGTTCTTACTTAAAATTGATAAATAAGTGGAGTAATCAAAATGCCTAACAAAAACGAAGTTAATGGGCCGAAACTTTAAGAGCCCAAAACCCCACTAACACTTGCGGAGAGCGTATTTAAATACAACTAGGGTTTTGCTCATTTGCTCTCGCAAACTTCACCACTCGTTCAGAGCTAAACGAGAGAAGTCGTCTGGATCGGCGCTACGCTTCCGAACTTCAAACATGGTTCGTCATCCTCTCTTTCTCTCTTTTACCTTTTGTTAATTTAGTGATTCACAATCGAGCTTGGAGCTTTGTGTTACTGAGTCAGATCATCGTTAGCTTAGCTTTAGAACAATTGGATTGATTCGATCATTTTTCGATGTTAGTTTTCAACAGTACATAACGGTTATAGTCCGTAGATCTGACTTACTTAGATCTCAGATGTTGTTAGCTGCTCTAACATGTATGTTATGCTCGGTTATTATACAGGCGAGAGGTTTAAAGAAGCATCTGAAGAGGCTCAATGCCCCTAAGCATTGGATGCTTGACAAACTTGGCGGTGCTTTTGTATGTCTTCTTCTGCTCCCTTCTTGGCTCTATTATTGATTCAATATATATAATATGATTTGATTGAATAAGCTCATATTGGTTCTACACAGGCCCCCAAGCCGTCTTCTGGACCACACAAGTCTAGAGAGTGCCTTCCCCTCGTTCTCATCATCAGGAACAGGTTGAAGTATGCTCTTACCTACCGTGAAGTCATCTCCATCTTGATGCAGAGGCATATCCAGGTTGACGGCAAAGTCAGGACCGACAAGACTTACCCTGCTGGTTTCATGGATGTTGTCTCTATCCCTAAGACCAACGAGAACTTCCGTCTTCTCTATGACACCAAGGGGCGTTTCCGTCTTCACTCCATCAGGGATGAGGAAGCAAAGGTTTAGATCTTTCTCTCTTGTTATCATCATTTAAAGTAATGGTGTTGACAAGGTTTGTTTTTATCTGTACAGTTTAAGCTTTGCAAGGTCCGAACTATCCAGTTAGGACAAAAGGGTATTCCTTACCTGAACACGTACGATGGTCGCACCATCCGTTACCCCGACCCGCTCATCAAGCCCAACGACACCATCAAGCTCGACCTGGAAGAAAACAAGGTTGTAGAATTCATCAAGTTCGATGTCGGCAATGTTGTGATGGTGACCGGAGGAAGGAACAGAGGGCGTGTTGGTGTGATCAAGAACCGTGAGAAGCATAAGGGAAGCTTTGAGACGATTCACATCCAGGACTCGACAGGGCATGAGTTTGCAACGAGGTTGGGCAATGTGTTCACCCTTGGCAAAGGAACAAAGCCGTGGGTGTCTCTTCCCAAGGGCAAAGGTATTAAGCTGACCATCATTGAGGAGGCCAGGAAGAGGCTTGCTGGTCAACAAGCTGCTTGATTTTTGTGATTTTCCAGCTCTTTATTATGTCTTTGTAGACATCATATGTTTTCGTAGACTCGCTTTGCTTCTTGTTTTGAAACTTGTGTTATTTTCTCTGTTTCAAGAATTCAACAAAAACTTCAAACATCACATGTAGTCTTGTTTTCGAATTAAAGGAATTGTCTGTTTCATTACCAGACATTTACTCCTGCAAGTGAAGCAGTTCACTTATATTGAACAAGCCTTGAACGGGACTGGCGCTTGAGCAGTGTTGGAGTTGGATTTAGCAAGAAAAAGAAAGTATTCGACAACAAAGAAGCACGTAGACCCTAATTTTGTTGATACGAAGAAGCATGTATCTTATGATCTATGGATAAATCATTAAACAAAGGAAGAGAAGAAAGAGAATGATCGTAATGATGATCGCATATATATATCACATGATCATGCTAGTAGCTAGAACAGTGGGGAGGATATGTTGCTACCTTGAATAGAAGCAGAGAGCATCTCTATCTGTTCAACATGTCTTCTTTCGTTTGTAGAGTTAGCTTGAAGCACAAGAAAACGACAAGAGAGGGCTAAGGCTAGAAGTCTATCTTAAAACCTATCATATGGTTAGGATAACCAATTATAGTATACTAGGTGTTTGCCAGTAATTTTCGTGAAGAGTAGTATTATACAAAAATATATATTATGTTTACAATGTTATAATTATTGAATAATAATCATAAATATTAAAATATTAACTTTTAGCTACAAATAATTTGATAATCAAAAATTTTAGAATATATTTTTAGAAGAATTTTGAGATTTAAGAAAATTTAACAACATATATCTAAGTCACTAAAAATAAATTTCTTATATGAAAACAATATTATAATTAGTTCATGATACTGGTTGTAGAATTAACTTTTTATTTTATTTTAATATGTAAAAACGTATATACTCTACCTTTCAGAGTGAAAAAGTTTTTTTTTTTTTTGTAGCTTCAAGATGATGGTTCGAGCCTCGAGGTTTCTACTCTCGGATTTGCTGATTTTATTTATTTATGCTTTTTTAGTTTGCTTAGTTATTTTCAATTTATTTTAAATCTAACAAAAAATTGTTCTTGTATGTGTTTATGCAAAATATTTGTCAAAAAGGTTTTGGATATGATTAAGAATAATAACATTTTATTTTTAGATATGAATAAGGTATTCAAATCTCAAACTAAGACAATTGACTGTAAAATTACTTTTCATTTTAGCACTGATAAAAATAAATAAAAACCTAAAATGATTATTAAAATTTTAAAAAAAATTAAGATTTCACTAAAATTCTCTTAAACAACTTCTTTTAAATATTTAATAAAAAGTGAGATATAATAATGTATGATTTATAAATCCCTATAAATATAAATTTATGCAGTTATAGATATATTTATAAACCATTTACATACAATTATTTATAATTTTTATAAGTTTTTGTGGTTCACATAGTTTACAACTCTTTACTTACATGACTTAAAAAATACAATCCATCATTAAAAACAGATTTTGTACTTTAATCTAAAAGCTGAAGATACTTGATTTTAGAATTGATAAAAAAATCAAATCTAAAATCCCGTCAAAATTATAACAATCTTTAAGACTTCATGTACAATTGTAGTAACCAAAAGTCACTTTAATGACTAATGTTTAATATATAATACAAAGAGTGAAATAATTATTTATCGTTTATGTAAATAATTATAAATAGACATTTATACAATAATAAATAGATTTAGAAGAATTTAAAAATGATTTTTAATATTTTATGTCTTATAGATGAATTTATAAACCTGTATAAATGATTTAATAAAAGCCTTATAAATTTTATATAAACTCTAATAAAATATTTTTGTAAGCTAGAATAAAAAAAATATTCTTAAATAATTTCAAAATATTTATAAATTATTTATTAATACAATCATGATTTTGTTATTTTCAAATAACAAAATCATGTTTTCAGTCTCTGTTTGTCTTATAAAGAGTAGATCTGTCCCACATGAAAGCTATATCTAAAATATATATTTTTTCAATTATATGTGATACAATGAAATTACATTAATGTCGGCAAACAGCTGACTGGAAGTGTTAATGTTTTAACCATTTTGTAAAGAGTTAAGCATTAAAAAATATTGAATATGAAGAACTTTTGTATACATATTGTTAATGTAGATCATAAGTCAAAGAAAAATTTTCTTTGCAATATCTTAACTTTTGTTTGAAATATGAAAGTGTTTAGAAGAAAATTTTATTTCGAAGAATTTTGCGTTAAAACAAATATCAAGGTCTGATAGCAAGATGATTTAAACGAAAAAAATTGATAACAATATTCTTCTATAATTTGTTAATGTATGACAGAGACTTGCCAAAACAAACAAAATCATCATCAGCAAGTCAGTAATATACCGAACCAAACACTTCATATTGTCAACATTTCAATACATTTCTTAAATCAATCAAAGCAAAGAAATAAACATGAAGACGACCAATTTCTTCATACTCTATCGTGCGTCTAAGCAAATATGTATGGCACTCTCAAATATCAATCGCAATACTCATTGAAACATTTTCTTCCTAATGGTCACAATGCGATAAAACATGTTTTAATTTCATTCTCTATGTTGTTTTGTTGAGCATCATTAGTGGATATTTTATCAAAAATTTAGTCAAATTGATGTTTTAAAGTCATTATTATTTCAACGATTCTAATATTTAATAATTTTAATAATGCGGCAACAAAATAACCAACTAAGTCAATTATGTATGTGAAATAGCTCATTCTATAAAGATCACAACATGCTAGAAAACTAATTTGTAGTATTAAACTTGGTTATGATCCAAAAAGCACAATCATAATATAGTTTAAACATAAGAAAAAGAAAAAAGCTCAAGAAGGTGGAAGATGATTTAAGGTTGATGAAAACTTAATTCTAATTATTCTTATAGACTAGTGTGCAATTAGAGATTTTTTGTGTTCTCAATTTCACAAAAAAAAAAAATCTTTTCTAATGTCGTTGGTGTACGTATTGTGCAAACATTTATGTATAATAGATTTATGAAATGAGATAAAAGAAAATTTGCAGGAATTCCATTATCATCAATGTCAATACCTTCAAAGAATTTGAAGAGGCATTGACTAGGAAATGTTGATTTGACACGTTCAAATTAGCAAAACCAAAATAATACAAAACTCACGATCTAAAGGTTGTTCGTTTTCCATATGTCATTTCCATCCAAAATTTCAAATGGTATATCCAACTGATCCACTTAGATGATCTATCTAGATGATATATTTAAAAGTTATTTTAAACTGTTTGTTTGTCAATTAAGATGATTCATTTAGATAGAATATCTAATTAGAATTTGTTTGTTTGCTTTTTATGATGTACATCTACATCTCAATCTAGATGAGTTTAATAAGAAAACTACTCAATTTTTTTAATTTAATCATATGTTTAATGATAATTTTAACCATGTTAGTTTTTATTATTGATCTAAAATACATTTATCACTAAGTTATTTTTAAATCAGCTTTTTGACATTTATAAAATATTTCATATAAATTTAACTTGAAGTTTGCATTGAAATTTATAAAGATTCAAATATCTAACAAATATAGTTTTATAAATTTATATCTGTTTGTTTAAATAACTCCAAGTAGAATCCAAATAGTTTAATGAAACCAGAATATAAAAGTTCATGCCACAATCATAAGCCTTTTACCATCTTGAGTCTTCACCATCTTCTATTTTGAGCTTTCACCATCTTGGGTCTTTACCATGGCATGTGTTGATTCATTCATATTTGCCCTTGGTTTCCTTCTATCTTTCTAGCTCCGACCCGTTCCTGAAATTAATGAGCTAAAAACACTATAACCAGAAATTGATAAAGAGTTATAACTGTGATGTTTTTCAGAACACTAACATACTCATAGCAACTATTAATATACACAAATGAGGCACGTACTCAAAATCGTGACAAAGTAAAGAGACACACATAATCAATGAATTGAGAACATTATAATCAGAAACTGCCAGAAGAGATAGGAAGATAATCTTGAAAGTTATGAGGAAAAAAAAATACTTAGATGAATAGGGACACACATAATTTTGCTTTTTATATTACCGTTAGATGTCCAAGCAAGATGAGAGATCACAGACTAAAACAAGAAAATGAAAAGAAAGACATATACCTTACACAGCTAACAGCTCATTCCACCTGAAATCTGACATGTCTATAAACCTGGTTTCATCATAACCAATCCCAATTCTGTTGTGAGCCAGTCTATTGAAAGATCGTACTCCTTGCAAGTAGTATACAAACAGACATGGAAGAGAAGCAAAGAGAGAGAGAGATCTCAAGATCATCTACATGAGTTTCATAAATTTAGGTAAAGTTTTAAAACCAGTTTAGCCAGATAGTTCAAATTGGTTTAGCCAACTGGTTATTAAAACTTTACCTAAATTTATGAAACTCATGTAGATGATCCATTTGGGTTATTCTTGTTTGAACATCTCGAGGAGAGACGCTCATTTGTGCAGTTCCAGCCGTAAATATGCCCCCCCCCCCTCATATCCAACTGATCCACTTAGATGATCTATCTAGATGATATATTTAAAAGTTATTTTAAACTGTTTGTTTGTCAATTAAGATGATTCACTTAGATAGAATATCTAATTAGAATTTGTTTGTTTGCTTTTTATGATGTACATCTACATCTCAATCTAGATGAGTTTAATAAGAAAACTACTCAATTTTTTTAATTTAATCATATGTTTAATGATAATTTTAACCATGTTAGTTTTATTATTGATCTAAAATACATTTATCACTAAGTTATTTTAAACTGTTTGTTTGTCAATTAAGATGATTCATTTAGATAGAATATCTAATTAGAATTTGTTTGTTTGCTTTTTATGATGTACATCTACATCTCAATCTAGATGAGTTTAATAAGAAAACTACTCAATTTTTTTAATTTAATCATATGTTTAATGATAATTTTAACCATGTTAGTTTTTATTATTGATCTAAAATACATTTATCACTAAGTTATTTTTAAATCAGCTTTTTGACATTTATAAAATATTTCATATAAATTTAACTTGAAGTTTGCATTGAAATTTATAAAGATTCAAATATCTAACAAATATAGTTTTATAAATTTATATCTGTTTGTTTAAATAACTCCAAGTAGAATCCAAATAGTTTAATGAAACCAGAATATAAAAGTTCATGCCACAATCATAAGCCTTTTACCATCTTGAGTCTTCACCATCTTCTATTTTGAGCTTTCACCATCTTGGGTCTTTACCATGGCATGTGTTGATTCATTCATATTTGCCCTTGGTTTCCTTCTATCTTTCTAGCTTCGACCCGTTCCTGAAATTAATGAGCTAAAAACACTATAACCAGAAATTGATAAAGAGTTATAACTGTGATGTTTTTCAGAACACTAACATACTCATAGCAACTATTAATATACACAAATGAGGCACGTACTCAAAATCGTGACAAAGTAAAGAGACACACATAATCAATGAATTGAGAACATTATAATCAGAAACTGCCAGAAGAGATAGGAAGATAATCTTGAAAGTTATGAGGAAAAAAAAATACTTAGATGAATAGGGACACACATAATTTTGCTTTTTATATTACCGTTAGATGTCCAAGCAAGATGAGAGATCACAGACTAAAACAAGAAAATGAAAAGAAAGACATATACCTTACGACTAACAGCTCATTCCACGAAATCGACATGTCTATAAACCTGGTTTCATCATAACCAATCCCAATTCTGTTGTGAGCCAGTCTATTGAAAGATCGTACTCCTTGCAAGTAGTATACAAACAGACATGGAAGAGAAGCAAAGAGAGAGAGAGAGAGTGAAGTGAACTAGAGAGAAAGCTCGAGAGGATAAGAAGATAGAGAGAGAGATCTCAAGATCATCTACATGAGTTTCATAAATTTAGGTAAAGTTTTAAAAACCAGTTTAGCCAGATAGTTCAAATTGGTTTAGCCAACTGGTTATTAAAACTTTACCTAAATTTATGAAACTCATGTAGATGATCCATTTGGGTTATTCTTGTTTCGAACATCTCGAGGAGAGACGCTCATTTGTGCAGTTCCAGCCGTAAATATGCCCCCCCCCCCTCATATCCAACTGATCCACTTAGATGATCTATCTAGATGATATATTTAAAAGTTATTTTAAACTGTTTGTTTGTCAATTAAGATGATTCACTTAGATAGAATATCTAATTAGAATTTGTTTGTTTGCTTTTTATGATGTACATCTACATCTCAATCTAGATGAGTTTAATAAGAAAACTACTCAATTTTTTTAATTTAATCATATGTTTAATGATAATTTTAACCATGTTAGTTTTTATTATTGATCTAAAATACATTTATCACTAAGTTATTTTTAAATCAGCTTTTTGACATTTATAAAATATTTCATATAAATTTAACTTGAAGTTTGCATTGAAATTTATAAAGATTCAAATATCTAACAAATATAGTTTTATAAATTTATATCTGTTTGTTTAAATAACTCCAAGTAGAATCCAAATAGTTTAATGAAACCAGAATATAAAAGTTCATGCCACAATCATAAGCCTTTTACCATCTTGAGTCTTCACCATCTTCTATTTTGAGCTTTCACCATCTTGGGTCTTTACCATGGCATGTGTTGATTCATTCATATTTGCCCTTGGTTTCCTTCTATCTTTCTAGCTTCGACCCGTTCCTGAAATTAATGAGCTAAAAACACTATAACCAGAAATTGATAAAGAGTTATAACTGTGATGTTTTTCAGAACACTAACATACTCATAGCAACTATTAATATACACAAATGAGGCACGTACTCAAAATCGTGACAAAGTAAAGAGACACACATAATCAATGAATTGAGAACATTATAATCAGAAGCTGCCGGAAGAGATAGGAAGATAATCTTGAAAGTTATGAGGAAAAAAAATACTTAGATGAATAGGGACACACATAATTTTGCTTTTATATTACCGTTAGATGTCCAAGCAAGATGAGAGATCACAGACTAAAACAAGAAAATGAAAAGAAAGACATATACCTTACGACTAACAGCTCATTCCACCTGAAATCGACATGTCTATAAACTGGTTTCATCATAACCAATCCCAATTCTGTTGTGAGCCAGTCTATTGAAAGATCGTACTCCTTGCAAGTAGTATACAAACAGACATGGAAGAGAAGCAAAGAGAGAGAGAGATCTCAAGATCATCTACATGAGTTTCATAAATTTAGGTAAAGTTTTAAAACCAGTTTAGCCAGATAGTTCAAATTGGTTTAGCCAACTGGTTATTAAAACTTTACCTAAATTTATGAAACTCATGTAGATGATCCATTGAGTTATTCTTGTTTGAACATCTCGAGGAGAGACGCTCATTTGTGCAGTTCAGCCGTAAATATGCCCCCTCATATCCAACTGATCCACTTAGATGATCTATCTAGATGATATATTTAAAAGTTATTTTTAAATCAGCTTTTGACATTTATAAAATATTTCATATAAATTTAACTTGAAGTTTGCATTGAAATTTATAAAGATTCAAATATCTAACAAATATAGTTTTATAAATTTATATCTGTTTGTTTAAATAACTCCAAGTAGAATCCAAATAGTTTAATGAAACCAGAATATAAAAGTTCATGCCACAATCATAAGCCTTTTACCATCTTGAGTCTTCACCATCTTCTATTTTGAGCTTTCACCATCTTGGGTCTTTACCATGGCATGTGTTGATTCATTCATATTTGCCCTTGGTTTCCTTCTATCTTTCTAGCTCCGACCGTTCCTGAAATTAATGAGCTAAAAACACTATAACCAGAAATTGATAAAGAGTTATAACTGTGATGTTTTTCAGAACACTAACATACTCATAGCAACTATTAATATACACAAATGAGGCACGTACTCAAAATCGTGACAAAGTAAAGAGACACACATAATCAATGAATTGAGAACATTATAATCAGAAGCTGCCGGAAGAGATAGGAAGATAATCTTGAAAGTTATGAGGAAAAAAAATACTTAGATGAATAGGGACACACATAATTTTGCTTTTATATTACCGTTAGATGTCCAAGCAAGATGAGAGATCACAGACTAAAACAAGAAAATGAAAAGAAAGACATATACCTTACGACTAACAGCTCATTCCACCTGAAATCGACATGTCTATAAACCTGGTTTCATCATAACCAATCCCAATTCTGTTGTGAGCCAGTCTATTGAAAGATCGTACTCCTTGCAAGTAGTATACAAACAGACATGGAAGAGAAGCAAAGAGAGAGAGAGATCTCAAGATCATCTACATGAGTTTCATAAATTTAGGTAAAGTTTTAAAACCAGTTTAGCCAGATAGTTCAAATTGGTTTAGCCAACTGGTTATTAAAACTTTACCTAAATTTATGAAACTCATGTAGATGATCCATTGAGTTATTCTTGTTTGAACATCTCGAGGAGAGACGCTCATTTGTGCAGTTCAGCCGTAAATATGCCCCCTCATATCCAACTGATCCACTTAGATGATCTATCTAGATGATATATTTAAAAGTTATTTTTAAATCAGCTTTTGACATTTATAAAATATTTCATATAAATTTAACTTGAAGTTTGCATTGAAATTTATAAAGATTCAAATATCTAACAAATATAGTTTTATAAATTTATATCTGTTTGTTTAAATAACTCCAAGTAGAATCCAAATAGTTTAATGAAACCAGAATATAAAAGTTCATGCCACAATCATAAGCCTTTTACCATCTTGAGTCTTCACCATCTTCTATTTTGAGCTTTCACCATCTTGGGTCTTTACCATGGCATGTGTTGATTCATTCATATTTGCCCTTGGTTTCCTTCTATCTTTCTAGCTTCGACCCGTTCCTGAAATTAATGAGCTAAAAACACTATAACCAGAAATTGATAAAGAGTTATAACTGTGATGTTTTTCAGAACACTAACATACTCATAGCAACTATTAATATACACAAATGAGGCCGCATTACTCAAAATCGTGACAAAGTAAAGAGACACACATAATCAATGAATTGAGAACACTATAATCGGAAGCGGTCAGAAGAGATAGGAAGATAGTCTTGAAAGTTATGAGGAAAACAAATACTTAGATGAATAGGGACACACATAATTTTGCTTTTTATATTACCGTTAGATGTCCAAGCAAGATGAGAGATCACAGACTAAAACAAGAAAATGAAAAGAAAGACATATACCTTACACAGCTAACAGCTCATTCCACCTGAAATCTGACATGTCTATAAACCTGGTTTCATCATAACCAATCCCAATTCTGTTGTGAGCCAGTCTATTGAAAGATCGTACTCCTTGCAAGTAGTATACAAACAGACATGGAAGAGAAGCAAAGAGAGAGAGAGAGAGTGAAGTGAACTAGAGAGAAAGCTCGAGAGGATAAGAAGATAGAGAGAGAGATCTCAAGATCATCTACATGAGTTTCATAAATTTAGGTAAAGTTTTAAAAACCAGTTTAGCCAGATAGTTCAAATTGGTTTAGCCAACTGGTTATTAAAACTTTACCTAAATTTATGAAACTCATGTAGATGATCCATTTGGGTTATTCTTGTTTCGAACATCTCGAGGAGAGACGCTCATTTGTGCAGTTCCAGCCGTAAATATGCCCCCCCCCCCCTCCTTCCCTTGAGCAAATGTAAGAATTTAAGCTAAAAGGCCTTTATATCGCTTAACATTTGCTTACAACTTTGCTGTTTGATTATAACTCTAAACTCTTATCAATGACTGAGGGAGTATCAGGTAACATGTCATTTGGTTCGATTGTTTCTTCTTCCTTTTAATACAATACAACATAACACAAACACTAACATAGCTGTTCAGAACGATACATTTTACAAATCCAGCCTGCAAGACTCTCTCTATCAGCATGTGGTTCGTTTACAAACATCTTACAAGTGGGAGCTCTCTGCGTCGTACCTTCATTTTCTTGCGGTCGTTGTCCCTTTGAACAGCTCGTTAACACGCGCCTCTATATCCTCAACACCGTACCTGATGTACCTATCCGCGTTTTTCCCTATATCTGCAAGGTTCTGAAACCTTCCGATGAAGTTCCCGTAAGCCGGCAACAGCAGCTTAGCCAGTGAGATTCTCAGCTCCTCTCTCAGCTGCTCGTCAAACACAACCCAAGTCGAATGAGCTTTACAAACCTCATCAAACTGCATATTAAACTCTTTCAGCTTCTCCTTCATCGCTTTCCCAAACCCGTTCGTGCCTACCGCCGCGTTGTCCACCTTCAGCAACCCAAGCATCTTATTCCACGAGCTTCTCTGATAACTCATATGGTACTGCTTCACTTTAGCGTTATGTTTCCGAATCCAATCCTCTCCTAAAAGCACTCCAAGCTCGCCGTCTCTCACTTTCTGAACAATGTATCTCCCGTTGTTCATCAGAAACACATAGCTCAACGCCGGATCTTTATACACTTTGGACTTCACTTCGAGATTACTCTCCAAAAGCTCCATGATCCAAGACATCTGCACAGTCAACAGAGTCGAGTCTTTCGACGGCACACCATTGCTCTCCTCAAACACTTGCTCCAGAGTCTGCCGCGACCTGCACGCCGCGCGGAGGTAGTTCATCACGTACCGAGTGATCGGATGCAGACCACCGCCAGGAACAGCAGCTTTAGCCGGATCTCTCCGGATCAGATTCTCAAGCTCCATGAATATACCTCTAACCGCCTCCCCCAACCGCTTCCAGATAGTCACAGCTTCGTGTCTAAGCACCAAGCAAAACTGATCAGAGAACACAGACTCGAACTCAACCATCAAATCCCTCATCGTCTCGAACACGTCCAGCACTTTAAACAGCCTCTCTGGAGACCTGCTTCCAATAGCAACCGCGTCAGCGAAGTTCAAGAGCTGAATCGTTGAGCCGCGGCAAACCTCCATGAAGGAGAGATCAGCAGCCGAGGAGAATCCGAAGAAGACACGGTCGCAGAGACGGCGCTCGCTAGGGAAGAGGATGCGGAGAGCGACGTTGGCGGCTTTGATCCAACGGTCTATCTCATCCTCGAGCTCCTGCCACTGCATCTTATGAACGTCTTCGATGCTCAGCTTCTGGAAATTTTAAAAGTTCTGGACCAAACCTACCTGACTATTAGTGTTGTTGTAATATTTAAATCTGTGTAATAGTTATGTCTTCATGTAATTTTTTAAAGTTTTTTTGTATAGTTTTGTTATCTAAATCTAGTTTTAAATATTTTAAATCTTTTTTTAAAGTTTTATTTAATTTTATGTGTGAACGTAAATTTTGTAAACAAAACTTAAAATATTTATGAAATATAATTTTTATAAGGATTAAAATAATAAATAAAAAAATAATTATAAATTATAAATGTGATGTGTAATTGTAGGGATCAAAATACAAGTTTTGAAGTTATAGAGTGTCTTTTGGAGATCATCTAAGAAAGCCTTTACGTCGCTCGACATTTACTAAAAACTCTGCTCTTTGATTTCAACTCCAAACCCTTATAAACGATCAAGGTAGTATCGGGAGTCGCGTCATACGCTTCGACCATTTCTTCTTTTTAATACAATACAACGTAACACAAACACTAACATAGCTGTTCAAAACGATAAGCCTGCATGACTCTCTCTACTGGTCGAATATGGTTCGTTTACAAACAACTTACAAGTGGGAGCTCTCCGTGTTGTACCTTCATTTTCTTGCGGTCGTTGTCCCTTTGAACAGCTCGTTAACACGCGCCTCAACATCCTCAACACCATACTTGATGTACCTATCCGCGTTTTTCCCTATATCTGCAAGGTTCTGAAACCTTCCGATGAAGTTCCCGTAAGCCGGCAACAGCAGCTTAGCCAGTGAGATTCTCAGCTCCTCTCTCAGCTGCTCGTCAAACACAACCCAAGTCGAATGAGCCTTACAAACCTCATCAAACTGCATATTAAACTCTTTCAGCTTCTCCTTCATCGCTTTCCCAAACCCGTTCGTGCCTACCGCGCGTTGTCCACCTTCAGCAACCCAAGCATCTTATTCCACGAGCTTCTCTGATAACTCATATGGTACTGTTTCACTTTAGCGTTATGTTTCCGAATCCAATCCTCTCCTAGAAGCACTCCAAGCTCACCGTCTCTCACTTTCTGAACAATGTATCTCCCATTGTTCATCAGAAACACATAGCTTAACGCCGGATCTTTGTACACTTTGGACTTCACTTCAAGATTACTCTCCAAAAGCTCCATGATCCAAGACATCTGTACAGTCAACAGAGTCGAATCTTTCGACGGCACACCATTACTCTCCTCAAACACTTGCTCCAACGTCTGCCTCGACCTGCACGCCGCACGGAGGTAGTTCATCACATACCGAGTGATCGGGTGCAGACCACCCCCAGGAACAGCAGCTTTCGCCGGATCTCTCCTGATCAGATTCTCAAGCTCCATGAATATACCTCTAATCGCTTCCCCCAACCGTTTCCAAATAGTCACAGCTTCGTTTCTAAGCACCAAGCAAAACTGATCAGAGAACACAGACTCAAACTCAGGCATCAAATCCCTCATCGTCTCGAACACGTCGAGCACTTTAAACAACCTCTCAGGCGAGCGGCTACCAATCGCAACGGCGTCCGCGAAGTTCAAGAGCTGGATCGTGGAGCCACGGCACACCTCCATGAAGGAGAGATCAGCAGCGGAGGAGAATCCGAAGAAAACACGGTCGCAGAGACGCCGCTCGCTCGGAAAGAGGATGCGGAGCGCGACGTTGGCTGCTTTGATCCAACGGTCGATCTCATCCTCGAGATCCTGCCACGTCATCTTATGAACGTCTTCGATGCTGAGCTTCTGCAGCCCTAACCTCGACACGCTCTCTTCGAGAAACTCTCTCCTGGAGCCGCTGTACACGTGCGAGCACGCCTTGCCGAATCCCGCCGCGAGCATGCGCTTCGCCATCTCGTGGAGATCGTTGATCGTGGCGGAAGAGAGCGCGTCGATGATGAGGTCGTAGTCTGTTAGCGGCTGCGCCACAGGGATCTGAGCATCGTCATCGTAGTCTTCTTCTTCTTCGTTAACATAGTCTTCGTCCTCCGAGTCGAAACGGTGGTGGCTCATCGGGAACGACTCGGCGCCGTGATCCATGAGAGACCTGAACTCCTCCTCGATGCGGAACATGGCCTGCTGCATCATGTCCTCGGCGCGTGATAGGCACGCGCCGACGGGTTTCTCTGAGGACGCGTGGGTCCAGTCTCTGGTGAGGTTCACGAGCTCGTCGATCGCGTCGAGGAAGGCGGCGGAGTCGGCGGGGTCGGACCAGATCGGCTGATCGGCGGAGACGAAGCGGGAGATCTGGGAGTCTAATGAGTTCAGAGCTCGCTCGAGGACGGCGACGGCGGATCCGTCTTCTCCGGGTTGATCCTCGGAGAGCTTCTCGCGGGAGAATCTGCCGTCGAAGGTGGAGAAGATCTGTAGGATGTCGTCGGCCATGGATTCGTTGTGGCCGAGGGTTTTGGCTATGTGACGCGCTACGGCGAGTAGCTTTTCTTCACCGTTCTCCGCCATGAGGTGTGAAGGAGTAGAGAGAGCTTTCTCTGTGTTGTCAAGTCGCAGCGAGATCGACGGGGAAAGCAAGGAATCAGAGACGAAGAAAGTTCCAAGGAAGGAAGAGGAAGACTTGGATGGATAGAAACTTGTACAATGACGAATATACCCCTGAAGACAGACGAGATCTTTGACTTGGCCTTGTTGTCTGAAAGTGGCATGGGCGTGTAATATTGAAGTCTCTGTGACTTCACTGTCATTGGTAGCTTAGTTTTTGTTTTTAACCGGGTATGGGGCAAACCGGCCGGTTTGATGAAATAAGATTGATGGAGCTGACTCGCTTAATTCAATTGTTCAATTTCTGGTATGGAAGGAAATGCATTATCAGAGATGCTTATGGTTATGGGGAGCAAATTTACAGCAGCAACTAAAAAGAAAGGAGAAAATTTACCATTCATCAGATAAATTTATTAGTTTTCACGCATTGTGATTATGTGCCAAAGAATTGGTATGGTTATGCCAAAAAGAACATATCACTCTCTCTTTCTTTGTGTGTTCATTTAGCTGCTCTGCTTCTTTCTATCGTTCGTCTCTTATACAACCTTTGCTCAGACGGTGCTAGCATTCTCTGCGTATTCAACCTGTAACCACAACCTAAGAACACATCTCTTTCTTTCAGAAACTCGATTTTGTTCCTTTACTTGCCATCAAGAATTCACCATTCACTATGCCTACTTGAAACGCTCAAACAACAGATGTCTCACGTTTGATCCTCCTAATCACAAGAACACTTTAGACAGAAAGATCGCCGCTTTTTTCTTTGCTATTTCATCTGAGAAGCACATTCATTACTCAAACAGGGAGTCGATTGATGATGTTTTTTTACATATTTTCTTATGCAACAAACTTCTGACAACGAGTATCCTTGTGAATGTTTTGGCAACGAATAGAACAAAACGCATCCCACATAAGCAGCAACTATATCCAGCAATGTATCCACAGACCGTGCAGAAATGGCGACGAGAAGACGAACTCGGAGGTCCCACAGCTGCTTTCGAGTAACTCGGCAAATGCGACGGTAAAGATTCCAAATTTGCCTCCTGCAAGAGCTCAGTGAAAGACTTAGGAGCTTTACGAGCCTCCAAAGCTTTAGCTTGTCGAGTTTTACGCTTTGATCCCTTGGGTTGCTTCTTCTGCACGTAACCTGCAACAAACCAAAACACATGATTAAAACTTGAACTACATATCACAGAGAGAGAGAAAATAAGTTTATTTACCGAGATCATCTTCTTCGTCAAGAGACGCTTCTTCATCATCGTTCAAATCAACCAACTCCACAGCTCCATTGTCGTTCTCCAAAGCTTCCAGCCGTGCAATAGCAGCCTATAATTAGTTAACCATTAGGAAGACAATTGAAATTTTGTTTTTTTTTTTCCGAAATCAAACAAAGCAACCTGCGTTCGATTGTCAGTGCTCGTAAGAGCCGCCGCCATCTTCGTAGCAACCTTACGAGTCCGACTCGACACTCTACGATTCGCCATATCTTCCTCCATTCCGCCAAGAAGATGCAGCTTACCGGCGACGGTGGAAGTGCAGCGGCGGCGTATTCGCGCGGAATTGACGACGGTGACTGACTCTTTTAGTTTTAGGTCTGGTCTCACAAATAGTTTGATTCAGATTCTATAAAGGCCCATTGGGCTTGTGGTTTAATAACTTACAAAGATATTCCTTATAAAATGTTATTGCCTAAGCCTAATGTTTATATATTTCTTTTCATTACATTTGTGGGTATTATTTTTGTTTTGGCTTTTAAATTCTGTGCATGCTTTTGTTCATGTCATTTTCTCAAAACTATAATTGTAAAAAATGAAAAATGACAGAGGTATGGATTTAATCACGGTCGAAATCGTGTATACTGGCTATATTTTTTTAAATGACAATAATATGATTAGAAAGAAAAAATAGCCATACAAGCTGACCCAGGCCCAATTGAGCATGACCCGGTATTAATCCGGATACCCGATTATTCACTCATTAGACTCATTACAGAAGAGGCCAAAAACAAAAAGAAGAAGACGAACGACGACGACGTTCACAAACCCCTAAAATTTCAGGGGGAAACATTACTGGGATCAAATCAAGATATCAGGAGAGAGCTTCGATGAAGCAATTTTATAAATACCAAAAGCGGTAAGCTCCTCTCTGATCATCTCTCCTTCCCTTACTCAGCTCAATCTTATCGTCCCGCAGTTGATGAAGTTTCGATTTTTGTAATAATGGTATCAGGCGAGGTGTCTCGTCTAGATATGTTCGAGAAGGAGAAAAACGATTTGCTGTTATCAGAGGAGAAGAAGATAGGATAAGCTTTTTACCCGAACCGTTGTTATGCCACATACTCAGCTTCCTCACCACAGAGCAAGCGGTTTGGACGAGTCTTCTCTCCTCTAGATGGAGACATGTCTGGAAATGGGTTCCTAAGTTAGAGCTAGACACCCTTGACTTCACCAACGACCAAGTCTGCGTCGATTTCATCCACGAGTTTCTGACTTTCCAAGGCGACCACTACTTGC
>CM028687.1:61803798-61893228 GCA_016771965.1 Brassica carinata | reverse complement strand
ATGGGTGGAGGGTAACTGCCAGAACCATCATAGGATGGAATAGCAGCCATAGGTGGAGGTGGAGGACCCTGAGCATAAGAACCATTATCCCTATGTTGACTATTACTACCATAAGAGCCACCACCATCACCTCTACTCCTACTGCCACCATCATATCTACTACTCTCATAACTCCTACCACCACCACGATCACTGGCACCTCCACCTCGGTTCCCTCCTCTATCACCACCAGTACCAGAAGGAGCAGGTGCACCACACTTGTTACATTCAACTCTCCTTGCAAAGTTCACGTTCCCACAACTACATATACAAACAGTTTCCAAGTGTAAACAACTTCAAAACAAACTTCGAGCAAGAGATTTGATTTCATAATCCTAAGCAAAACGAAGGTTAATGCAATAACTACCTTGGGTTAGGGCAAGGCCAATCACCATCTCTGCCACCTCCACCACCGCCACCTCCTCTTCCACCGCGATCACCTCCTTGATATCCACCACCTCCTGAATTGAATCAAATCATTAACAGATGGGAATGCAAGCAAGGGATAAAGAAATCTAGAGAACCATAGAAACATAAGTGACAAATTCTTCAGATCTGGAAAAATCAAAATCACATACCTCGGTTTCCTCTACTGCCACCGCCGTAACCACCGCGTCCACCGTATCCACCACCGCCGCCGTCTTGATTGTACACACCAGACATGCCCTAGGGCTTGCGATAGATAACAGACCAAACTCTCAGCTAATTGTCTGCCGCCTTTTTAAGACGTTAGAACATTGTCGCGTTTTCGCTATTTATATTTCTTTCACTAAAAATAGAAAGGAAACAAACATAAAATGTCAAGGAAAACAAATGAGGAAACAATCCCCGCTTAGAGCATGAGCATATATCAACGTCTAAGATCTTTCAGTTTTGCACTTTAAACAGATTGTCGATATGTCCGAGTGGTTAAGGAGATTGACTCGAAATCAATTGGGCTTTGCCCGCGCAGGTTCGAATCCTGCTGTCGACGATTAAGTTTTCTAACATGTTTTTGCCATTTTTTGTTGTGTTTCCAACTATAAACGGAACGTAACAGACATCACCTACTCTAGTAGTGACAAGTGTACATGTGCAGTGTGATTTTCTTGTGTGTTATCATGTAGTTTTATTGCAGTTAAAAAGATTATGGAGTCTGCTTATTTTCATCATAATTTTAAACATCAATCGACTTTACCAATTTTCAAAACTTGTCTCTTTTTCCGGCATATAAATGTTAAAATTTGAACATGCAGGATCAGCATTTCAGTCTACCATCAGACTAATTTGCACGTTTGAAATTTCTTCCTTTGCTAATTTATCTCAAATAAAAATGTGTTAATATCGAAAAATGGAACAAAAAAATTAATCGCAGGAAGTAACAGAGAGTGCAACGCGGAGATCGTTAGATGTTCCAGAGACATACATTCTGTGTGTCTCGATTTCTTCCCCTCTCGGTCACCGCTGGCCGCCACGTCAGCAGCGGCCGCGTAATGGATCCCGTTGTTAACATCGTCCCCGGTGGAGAAAATGATCTCCCTGAGAACTGGTTCGTGTCCGTTTAGAAGATTTCCCATGCTCAACACTTTTCTCCAAGACTGGTTCGCTGATGGCGGCGAGAATAGACTCGACACCACTTGTCTCTCTCTGAAACTCACTTCTTGTCTCCCTACTTCCATCTCCTGTGTGTTCGGTGACCAGACACGTTAGTTCATGTAATACAGAACATTCCCATTAGTGTAACGAGGACTCACCGTTCTGCTTTTGTTCTCTTCGCCATTTGAGTTTATTCCCATCAATGGAACATAAGTGCCGTAGAAGTCACTGAATATAACTTGAGCAAGGCGTGGTGCTTCAAGGAACTTTCTGTGAAGAGACGCTGCGACCGTTACCAACTTCTCGACGTGTTCAAAGACTACGCAGAGACGTCTCAGGTCTTTGACGGTCTCTGTTATATCCGGAACATTGTTGCCTGCATCCGAATATCTGTTAATACATAGACAAGAGGGCCACTAGGAAAACTTGTATCGTTTAAGGATAAAAACAAATATTACGTTGTAGAACTCCCAAAGTAGATTTGATGATGAGGTAGAGTTGCTCCAACTTAGAGGTCATTTGTCTCATGTCCCCGAAGTTTGTCTGGTTAAGAGTGTCCGCTGATCCTCTGAAGGCTGTGCAGACCATCTGCTCAAGAAGCTGATGGGGACGGACTGTTTCCAGATAATGAAGAATCTAAGAAAATTTTCAACATAATGAGGTCAAACTAACTCTCATAACAGGTTATAAACTAATTTCATAAAGACGCTCACCTTTTCTCCCTCTCGATTTGGGTCTAGGAGGGGCTTTTGGTCATCAGCTGGCAAAGCGGGTGCATCGTTCCAACTTTTCCTCCAAAGATTTCCTTGATCAGACATCCGTTGAGAAAGGCGGCCTTGAGGAGGCCATTTATCCTTTGAGTCTTCAAGGATGGATGCTTCAGCGGTTTCAGGCTCAGAGCTCTCCCAATCTCCAGGTGAGTGCCATCTGATAAAGTCCTCAAACACAGCATCTGGGTTTGCTGCTTTGAATGCTGACATATCTGCAATCACCTTCGTGAAATCAGAAAAATGAGAAGAAGAAATAGTGTGGATGTATGGTAGAGGTTTGGAATAGTATATGGTCCCATGATACCCTTTCAATAAACTCAAACTTAGAAACAGAGAACATTAATGAACATTTCTTCTTCGTTATTATCTCTAGACAACAGAGACAGAATTTTGAATCTCACCAGATAATAAGATGTCTTTCTCCAACTGGCCAGGAACGTTCTGAAATTAAGGGCAAAAACAGTTATTTAGTATTCAGACAAATAAACGAACTAAAAAAGCCATCAACATATTTGTCAAGATACATTACGCGTATAGAAATGCTCTTAGTAAATAATCAAAACCATATTCACTTCTACTGGGACTGGGAGAGAAGTTGAGCTTACAAGGGAATCACCAAACGCCTCAACAGCCTGGAGTCTCTCTTCGTGCATGTCTTCCGTCATAAGAGGTGGATCCTGTCATAACCCAGGGAATATAAGATTTCTAACAACAATATAGGAAACAGACGAGGTCAAGTTAAATACAAACCTGAGTATATGGGGCATGGAGTCGCTGATGTGACTTCAGGAGCATCATGGTCCCCACTGGTCCAGCTGAACCCCTCCTGATGGCATTTATTGTGTTTTGGTTCACAGAATTTGTGCTTTCAGTATTCCTCTCAAATCTGAGTGTATCTTCTGCATTTGAGCTGTATCCAACAAAAAGGGATTTAAACACTTAGCCTTGGTCAACATTTCTCTATGAGCTTAAATATTCAATCAAGAGTTATCGTCATTAAATTTGAAATGGAAGAAACGAAGAAAAATAATATCTGTAATAATATGCAATCAAGGTTTCATCTATTTAACAACAACCAAAACCTAAGAGCCCTCACTTGCTAAGTTCACCTGTCACGTTTCCTCAGCAGATCTTCTTCTGAGGATGCATTTCTTCTCTTGTCGACCTTGTGGTGTTCCTGAAGATTCATTCAAAGAAATGTTTCAAGACAACGACACAGAGGCCCTCAAGGAGTTAGGAATCTTAGGATCTTCTATTGGGTTTGTCCGAACTTCTACACCCTTTATAGTTTGTATTTCGGTTGTTATTTATTTATTTAATACACATATTTGGTAGCACATAACAACAAATTCAAAAAAAAAAACACAAATACTTGGCCAATCACCTCCATAGTATCAGAAGCATCTGAGCCGTCTTCACTTCCTATACAGTCTAGGAACTCTTCGTTCATTTCACACTTTTTCTCAATGCAAATTGCAAGCTGGGCAACAAAGAAGAATCCGTTAGTATTTCTACAACAAATTTGACTTTTCCGAAAAAGTATGTATAGCGGATTACCAGGTGCAACTTCTGGTTGATCAAACAAGTGGACAAATCAATAGAACCGTCGATTGGCATTTTTGGCAAAGGTTGTGATTCTTCCCAACACCAACGAACTTCACGGACAAACTCTATCCAGAGGAAGGAAATGGCTTGAGATGGGATGGAGAAAACAAAAGAAAAACACAATGCGACTGTTAGTCAGTAAATTCATATCAAACGTACTGGCAATTTAATCCATTTTGACTATAATGATGTATGGCTGACCAAATTAGACATGGTTCACCGGCACATACCACGGATATTGCAGTTGCCGAACCACATTGAGTGAAAACAGAATTGTGTAAACAGAGATTCGAGCGGTGCAGCCTTAAGAGCTCGGGAAAGCCTGTGTTCGCCTTTAGTAAAATCTGGGAGTTTAGATCCTGCGAAATTAGATGGAAAACGGTGAAGCAGTATCACAAAGTTAGATTCTAACCAATGATTTCGACCTAAGGGATAATTTTCAAATGCTACCGATATTTTAAAATTGAAGAAACAACGTTTGAACATTTCAAACTGAACAATAATACACGGTAAGTCGGATCCTTAACCCAGCAATGATAATCAATATTTGTATCACAGAAAAACGCTTACATCTACTCTACCATAAACATTGGTCGTATACATGCATCTATGTCCACAACAGAATATAGAGGAGAATACCTTCATGAAAGAGATCTTTAATCACCCGATCAAGAACTGTTGGAGGAGGTACGACCGCTGAGGTCTTCAAACTTTCAGAGCTTGGATTTTCAACTGCGAGAGATTAAAAAAAAAAAACATTAGACAGTGGAAATGACAGGAAAAGCTGATTCTGTTAAAAAATATAAGAATATAGGGGAAGTTAATTATATTCTATAACTCAATCCCTGCCTAAAGGATATTTCTACAGGTGTTTGAAAAATGAGGAAATAAAACACACAAAATTGCACAGACCTGACACGAAATCGTCCATAAACTGAGCTATGAAGGACGCTTCCAATGCTTCAACCAAGCAAAGTAGTTGGGAAGCGAAATCAATTCTTTTCCCATGTGAAGGCTCACCTCTGGCAAAACATATTTGTTATAAAACTGAAAGGGAAAAATAATGCACCACAAAACATGCGAACTACTATTCTGTCCTAGACAGGAGAACTCTGAGAGGCATTTCTTACAGATATGGTGAGAGGATTGGGTGTAAAATCCACTTCTCAGCTTCATGGGATGAAGCATTTTCAAGTTCAGCCATCTCAAGTGTGTTTTCTACAGTCCTGTCAGCCCATGTGACCTCCAATCCAAATCCTGTCCATATCAGCCACAGTTAGAAAATGAGTTCCTGGAACATCAACAGCAAAGACCAGCCTATTCTTGAAGAAAATAAAGACTGTCAGCTCACATCAGTTATCATTCAATGAAAGTTGGAAAACAGAGGTGTGTGTAAAGACCAGCTAGTAAATTAAATAACTGTGATGTATAATCACGGAAACACACATCCCTAACTAATCTGTAAGACTTAGAGGTAAAATATAAATCCTAAAGGCGAGTATTGTGTACACCGTAGTGTAAAAAGACAAAACATAGTTCATACGGATGTACCTCTAAGTGGATCTTCAGCAGAGTACCACTCACTCCAAGGACAATCATCGTCCCAGTTCACTTTGTTGCGCGACTCAGAGCCATTGTGTTCTGCAGTGTCAGCTTTGTCACCCATAAATTCATCCATATCACTTTCCCCGTCAGATGTGAAGGTTTGGTATTTTAGCCTCATCAGACAATGAACTTTGAAACTATGCATTGAGAAGTCCACTCCAGAATAAACCTTCAAAATATAAACCATTGTTGATGAATAAATACATAGCAAAACAGTTCAATCACGTGATGGAATAAGCCACCTTGGACCGGATCTCAAGTTACGGTTAAAAAATGTTTCCCCTTAAGATTATCAAGCTTGAAGCATTATACGTAACGTACATACTGCATATAGTATGTGACGAGAAAAAGAACATTAAGAGCAAATAAATTGGGAACCAGTTTTTTCTCCGTGATGGCTAATGCTTGGTAAGTTTTCAACTCAGCTTTGATAAATAACCGTACTAATGAGCATCACAAAGTAGGAGCCGCGAAGACTTACAAACTTAGAAACAAAGAACTCATATAGTCCTTCTAGGTGCATGAGTTTCACAGGGACTTGACTACCAATGCGATCTGCTTCAAATCTTCTAGTAAAAACAGTTCCCATATTCTGGATTCCAATATATGCTTCCCGTGAAGGGTCATGCACAGGGACAAAGGCTGGCCACAAGCTGCATACAAAAGTCGTATGAAAATTAACAAAAAACCAAATATGCACCTGCACCCATTATCTCTAAGCTAATGTCCTCAGGGATAACACATTTCTATCAGCTTTGATTTCCAAGACTTCGGAGTATTTGATAGGGCATTTGGTATCAACTCAAAGAAACAGTATATTGCAAGAGTTTCACTTGATGATGCTAAAGCTAAAAGTGGTGTTACTGGCTAAGAAATCGTACCTGGCACAGTTAGACAAAGCAATAGCAACCGCACTCAGAAGCTTGCTAGACTCTGGTGCATCAAGAAGCACCCCACTGGCACTTTGTGGAGCAATCAACTAGAAGATGCAAGAATAATCAATCAAATATTGAGTGAAGGAACTATTTCAAATAAAAACTGTAGATTTAAAAGCGTACCAGAAAATCCTTCACCCCAAAGCAAAGCTGGAGATCATGTGAATTACTGTTCGAATCACCAAATCCCGCTGCATCAGTCAGATACCGAATCATGAAACAGAAAAAAACGAAGTTTCCCCATGATAAAGCCTAATACCCTGAAATCATATACCTTGTTGGCTACCATTATCGTCAATCTGGAAGTAGAACTCCATGGAGTAGCTCTTTGTCACACTTCTCAAGTCGTTTTAACCTTAAACAGATTCTTGGAATCTTCCATTGCAACAGCACCTTTTGCCTGCACTCAAACGATAAAACTTAAGTAGAATTCACACAATACAAGTCTAGTTCCATCAATGTACATCAAAATAGTAAAACTACCACAAGGTTTTTGGGACCATCTGCTAACCATTGACGACAGGTTGCTTCGATATCTGAAATAAACCTACAAATCAACTGAATCAATGGTGAGTGTGTGACATTCGAAACTCCAGAAGAGAACAACGCAGCCTATTGAATTCCAATCATTCAAATCGTGAAGGTGAAATACCTTTCCCAGGAAGAAGCAAGAGTGAAATCATCGAAATGTTGCACCTGAAAATGATGATTCATGATCCATGAATACAAAAACGAACAGCAGAAAAGCAAATAATGAGGAAAAAGTTTACAAGGTTCGTAGTAACTGGTATACCTCTTCTTCCGCATCGTCATCATCTTCTTCGAGATGATTAGGTCTGCTCGTCGAAGCCATATCAATTGGGTAGCGTGTTTTCTCTTTCTCTCCTTTTTATGGGTAAGGAATAAGGATCCTTAGTCCGATCACACAGACGAAGAGAGATCCGCTCCGGGAAAGCTACAGAACAGAAGCGTGCTATTGGGATTAAACGTTGTCGTACGGCTGACTTTTGGAACTGAGTAACTGACAAAACGGTGAGAACAACGCGTGCCGTTTCGTTTGATTGAAAACGGATTGCATTCTATTTATTAAGTTCTTCTTGATTCGACGATCACAAAAAAGCCAGTATCAATGGGCCTAACATTTTTGTTTATGCCCATTAATAATTTTAATGCTCAGGTGTTGACTACTCTGCGTTTTAGATGAAGAAATCATAATTTAATCTAAACTATAAATGAGTTTCAAAAAAAAAAAATCTAAACTATAAATATTAATATCATATATATATATATATATGTTATCTAATTTATTATATTAAATTAAGATAACTTAGGATAGGTATACACCAAGCAGATCAATATTAGCAAATTGACTCTAAAATTAATGTTTTAATATTTAACCATTAGTTTTTTCAATTATACAATCATAATTTTATTTGTTAATCAATCACTTATAAGTATCTGCATCAATTATAGTCATAGATCGGTTAAAATCGTTTAATATCACAGTCGACTACTTCTATTAGTTTTTGCATCCGCCTGCATTTAAATAAGTCAAGCATTGAATAAAATGAATATCCACCAAAATTTAAGAAAAAAAAAGAAGAATAAAATGAATATCATTCTTGGTTTCAAAATGTTTTCCAAGTGTGAACACTAATCTTCCTTTTCGTCCTAACTAAATTCCTAAATCTTAATAATTGGAATTCTTTCCGAATAACTTTAATAATTGTAGAACATTTGTATTTATATGGACTGATGATCATTTAGATAAACACAATTATGTGTTGCAGGGACCACCCTCCACAACTAAGATCTAATTATCTAAAAATAACTTAAAACAAAACATTTGTTTCCGTCCAACATTATAATTTGCTAAAATAAAATTAAAATAAAATATAGAGGAGCGTAATAGTAAGTAGATCGAGAAAGCAGGCCGTCTCAAAAATCGTACTGTCTTACATAAATGCAGTCGTACTCTCTCTTCTTCACTGTAACACTAAAACGAAGATGAAATCTGAAATCTGAAGCGCACACACTCTCATCTCTCGTAGCTCTAACAGTCATTGCCGAAGACGCAACAACTCACAATGGCTGCAGCTCTGGAGTGCTGGTCAAGCCGCGCCGGAGCCGGAGACGCTCTCGACGACGATCTAGTGGATCAGGTCCTCATGCGCACTCACGACAGGTCCGAGTCGCTCATCACCACGTCTCCGCCTGAGAAGGCTCTGGACGTCGAAGGATCCGCGCCTGTTTCCGATCAGAGCTCGTCGGCTATGCAGAAGCGGTTTCAGCGTCTCAGCCGCAACGTGTCCGGCGCGATTGCGTCGCTTAAGAACTCTCTCAGTCTCGATTCAGCTCGGGACAACAACAATAGCGTCGGCGGCGGCGGGGAGGAGGAGGAGGTCCGTCTCCGAGAGTCGATGTAGGCGGCGGGAGGAAGCTACTGTGGGCTACTGTAGTGAGGAACCTCGCTAAGATGTATCCCGGTAGTCAGTTACCGGAGAAGCTCGTTTCGAATCTCAAGAAGCATTACGATTCCTTGCCTTTTAGGTAAATTCAGATTTATTAGTTTCTATTTAGGGGACAATCATGGAGTGTTGATTATTGTTGTTTTCAACAGCTATAGTCAGGCTGGTTTCGATATGAAGGAAGTCTTCCTACACGTTAAGTTGATAGAGCAAGCTTCTGGAGATGATACTCCCGTGTTTATGATTCAAGAAGTGTCTTCTGAGGGAGCTCGTGGTTCAGTCCTCAGGCTCACGTTCGCCTGTAACTCCTCTCTCTCGTGGTCAACCATGTCTGGTGCTCTTGATGGTGCTTCGATTTGCTGCAAGAAGATACAGATCTTTGAGAAGAAAGGGTTGACTCTCGGTGTTGTTCTTCTTGTGGATCAGTCTGGACAAGAGAGTTTGTTTAAAACTCGGGTAGAGAACGCTCTCAAGTCTGCAACTAGGAAGTCAAGACCGACTTCGACTTCTGTTAAGCTCCCTTTTGGGCTTTGTGGATGTCAAGAACAGAACGGCGGTGTAGGGGAAGTTGGTGGTGTTGAAGAAGAGTCCATTCAACATGGTAGTAGGCTAGGGATAGAGAATTTGAACGGTGTGATCCAGCTTCAAGTTCCACTTCCGAGTTCTTCATTTGCTGTATCAGTAGACGAATGGCAGACCATACAATCAGGTGGGAGTGAGATTGGAAAATGGCTACTGAATTCCGATAGTTTTGAGTTTGGTGATCAGATTGGACCAGGTTCTTTCAAAGGAATCTTCCGAGGAAAAAGGGTGGCAATCGAGAAACTAAAAGGTTGTGATAAGGGGAATTCATACGAGTTTGAGATCCGGAAAGATTTATTGGAGCTGATGACTTGTGGACACAAGAGCATTCTGCAGTTCTATGGCGTTTGCATCGACGAGAACCACGGATTGTGCGTTGTGACGAAACTGATGGAAGGCGGGTCGCTCCATGAACTGATGTTGAAGAACAAGAAGCTTCAAACCAAGCCGATACTGCGAATAGCTATTGATATAGCCGAAGGGCTGAAGTTTGTGAATGATCATGGTGTTGCGTATAGGGACCTTAACACACAAAGAATACTACTAGATAAACATGGAAACGCATGTTTGGGGGATATTGGAATAGTTACCGCTTGTAAGAGCTTTGGTGAGGCCGTGGAGTATGAAACTGATGGCTATCGGTGGCTTGCACCTGAGGTCTGTGTTCTTTACTCTTGTCTTTGTTCAACAGATTACTTGAGGATAAGATTGTGCGTATCTTCATTATCTCCATTTCCAGATTTTTTTTTCTATAACCTCTAAGCTAAATGATACAGAAAACCAGGCACCTGAAAGCTTTGCTTAACAGAGTTCTCTGCTCCATTATCATAATTCTCTTAGAAAAAAGTCGCAAACAATACATGCATCATCTCTGTTGTCCGGATATGATCCACTGCATCTTGTTTTTTTTTGTTCGTTTTGAACAAAACAAGTTTATTTGCTTTTGGCCATATCTGCTTTACCTTTTTCTGTTTGTTTGGGGCAGTTGTTGGATGTTCACTTTTGAATTGATATATCCTAGACAAGTGTAAATCTTATTAGATCTGTCTAATCTTCACAAAAGCGCCTTAGACGTTTACACGTCCAATTTCATCACTTCACTGATTGAGCATCTCAACCTTTTTTTGGTTATATGATTATGACCTCTTACAATTGCTTTGGGACCACTGTACGTTGGTCCTTTTAGTTTTGTCCAGTTGCCTGCAAATGGTCCAATCATTTATACTTGCGCACACTGCTTCCTAATTTTACATAGCAAAGCATTTACCTTAATTCTGGAATCTGGAGTCGAAGTTACTTGATTTCAGCTGATGAAACTTGTAAAAATATTATAATTCTGTTTGCTTATTGGCATGGTTGAAACCAGATAATAGCTGGTGACCCGGAGAACACAACAGAGACTTGGATGAGCAATGCTTATAGTTTTGGGATGGTACTGTGGGAGATGGTGACAGGGGAGGCTGCTTACGCCTCTTGCTCGCCTGTGCAGGCGGCTGTTGGGATAGCGGCTTGTGGCCTAAGACCGGAGATCCCAAAGGAGTGCCCGCAAGCTCTCAGAACTCTGATGATCAATTGCTGGAACAACTCTCCCTCCAAACGCCCCAACTTCTCTGATATCCATAGCTCGTTGCTCCGCTCCATGTCACGCTAAGTTTGTTTTCTTGTATTTGGTAAGGTCATATTGTATATTCAGACTGTAACACTAAAAAGGCGTAAGTAATTAGTATTGTATCCATCATATGGTGATATGATATGAATGGGTTGGAAAAGAGACTAGGACATGGAAAGGGGTTGGTGTAAGTTTGGTTTGATACTTGTGTTTGCGGCTAACTTTGAGGACACCACCACCTTTTTTGTCTGCTAACTACCTTAGACAAAAGTAAAATATGACTACTTATTTACATAGTATGGATTAGTAAAATGTATATTTTAGGTAATAAATGGTAGACATACTCAAGTACTTAGGGCTCGATTGGTACAGCAGATGAAGAAACAAGAAGAAGATGTCAGTAGAAGCTAAAGATGCTCCATTAACAGATGCTCTCATTAAATAAAGTGATTGGTAGAAGAAGAAGATACAATTTTAAAATTATCATAAAAGTTAGTATATAATATATTTATTTTAAAATAATATATATTAAATTATAATATATATTAATAATATATGTTTTATTAAAAAATAATGAATCTTATTTAATTATAAAATTAAATTAAATTTTAAATATAAAATATTATTATTTAAAAAATAAATGTAAATATTATTTTAAAACATAAATTTATTTTGGATATAAAAATAATTTTGATATTATTAAATAAAATAAACTAATTATATATATAATTTATATATAAATTATAATTATTTATCTATTAGTATAGCGATAAATGATTCATATAATATTATCGAAAAATTAATATATGACATACAATTTATTTTTATAAAATATAGATATTTTAATTTCTAAAATATAATATATAGATATATATTATTTTATTTTATTTATTAAAAATAATGAATGATATGTGTAATTATATAAGTTATATTATATTTCAAATGTGAAATATTGTTCTGTTTAAAAAGTTAAAATAATTAATCACAACTTTTATTTTTTTTAAATGTAAATTTTTTTTATTATAAACATAATTTTTTATATTATTAAATAAAATATATTAATTATATATAATTATTTTTAAATTTTTATATATTCTAACTGCGAACGCTTCTACCAAAGCTTCATATGAGAGATTGAGTAAAGAGCATTTGGAGAGCATTAGCATCTTGTAAATGCTCTTGTAAATGCTTTTGTGATAAATGTTGATTGGATAATGACGAGAATAATGCTTATGCTAATGCTCTGCCAATCATACCCTTAGGCTAGACTCGTATCTGCTGTTATCAACACTTTAAATGAAATGGAGAAACTAATTCTTAGAACTAAGTCACTAACAAGTAACGAGATTACAACAGTAAACAAACAGAGAAGTGATTCACAACTAAAGGCCAAGCCCAAAAGTTAAAAGATAGTGTGGAGAGAGCAGAAACAAATTATAGACCACAATTCCTAGAAGTTTATGCGTAAATAGATTTGGGTTGTTTGAGAGGCCCGTCACAAAGCAAATCCGTAGGCCTACACACACGTGCAATCCTTTCTTTTTTTGAACGAACACACACACGTATAAACTAGTATATTGCGAGAAAGAAGATAATTGGGAGGCATATTGGATTTCGGGGAAGAATGAGACATCTCATCTTTAGCTTTCGTCAAAGTGGTGGTGCCACGTGATACTTTTCAGAATCCACCACTCCACGTGCCCTTTCAGTTGTACCCCCTCCTCAATCCACAATTATTGATTTTTAATCATATATTAACTTTTTGGTTATGTACTACCTTTTGGCTCTCCCCATGTTTTTTTCCTAGATGAATCCCATTTTAAAATATTTATGGTGTGTGTTTGTGTAATCTGATATACAACAAAATTGGTCTGCAAAATAAATACATAAGCTATTAATTTGTGTGGTAATCAGAAGTTGCCAAAGATTTTTTTCTGAAGGTGTTAGCACTGAAAAACATCTCAGTCTGTGTATTTATAGCAGTGTTCTAAAATACGGTCTAGGCTACCAGCGGCTGCCTAAGCTTATATCAGAATGTCCAGACTGCTTTTCACAGATACGATTTTACGCGATTTATATAATTGGCATAATAGATTTAAATGCGGACATATTCACGGACACCTAGGCGGATTTTGAACAATAATACTCAAAAAAATTATTAATATTATTATTATATTAAATTAATGTTATTATTTATATTAAATTTACTTATTTTATGTGTTTATATGATTGTAGATATTTAATTATTGCAAAATCATTTTAAATTTGTCATCTTTATATATTTAAAATGATTTTAATTTTTATAATTTAAGACTATTTATATATGTTAAACTATATAATTATACAAAAAATTGTATTTTAAATATATTTATGTTCATTTTTTAAAACTAATGTATGTATATTAATTTTATATTTATATTTTGTATAAAATTATATATCCAGTATATCTCTGCGTTTAGTCATTTTACTATCTAGATTGGAAATATTATCTGATCATCCTAAAAGTATTGGCATTTATGATTTATAGATATGACCATAAGAGTTAAATATTTAGCAATAGTATAGTAGTAGTATTAACTTTCTCTGTGCTTTTTGAATGTTACACTAATCATTTTGCTTTGTGGTCCTGTCTCATGTGATTATTCCTCTTTACTCTTACTTCTTGTTTATCTTATATCTACCCATTTTATTTACATCGTTATTGTTGACATAAGAAAATACACTATTTATTATAAAAAAAATAAAACTCTTTTATATAAAATGTTTAATACAGCTGTATTTTATATTAGAGCATATGAACACAAAATCTCAGTAACCATTGCCAGCTTGCCCCTTTGACTTCTGCATAGTATTTACAAAACTAAAAATGGTTTTAGTACAGAATAATAAAACAGTTTCTATAATTGATTTCACATGTTGTGTTTTGCTCTGTGGAAGGAACTAAGAGGAAGATTGAACGACACCCTTTCATTACTTGTTGTCACAAATAGCCTTTATGATTCGATACTACTATTATTAAAGTTCATAATGTTATCCAATTTCTGTAGTACAAAAAAAAAATTGTCAAAAGTGCGTTGAGACAAAAACATTGCATAAACATACAAATTTGCAATTTAGAAAATGTAAAAAGTATCGATGAAGCTTTCACATATAGTCAAGAAAATGAGATGTTATATAGTTTTGTAGCTAAGTTTAATTGTAAATTCCTTATAACAAAAAGCTTCAATTAAATTTCCTAGTAATAACAATTTATGCTTACATCTGCAATTTATTTAAGTTTCATCTCTATTACTACTAAAATTGCAGAACCACTATCAGGCCATGTGCTATTAAATTCCTGATTTTCTTTTAAAATGTGTGATGACCAAACTACAAATTTTTGTAAATGAAGAAGGCATTAAAACAGAATAACAACTATAATTAGCCACCTAATTATAATTAGTAACGTTAAATCACCTGTTTTTTTGACAACAAATGTTTAACAATAATAATAAAACCACAGAGAACAAGGGAGAGAGAAGGTTTAACAACAATACCAACCACTTTTGTTTTAACCACCCGTGCCTTCTCTCTCTCTTCCCAAACTCCATTTCTCTCTGCAAATCTCAACACACACGAACCCTAATTTACTCCGCCGTTATACACCGTCAATGTGGCGGCCGTGGCGCAAATCGTCGGTTAAGATTCACAACACCTTCTCTCCCACCGCCTCCTTCAAAGACATCCACCACCTCTGCACCGACGATTCCTCACCCTTCCCTTCTTCTCCCTGCGCCTCTCCCTCTCCCTCTCCTAACAACGTCTCCAGAGTCTTCCACCGAGTCTGCGCCGCGAATCTCATCCTCCGATCCTGGCCAACTCGTCCCTCTAACCACCTCCCCCGCGCAGATTCCGAGCCTACACGTCGCAATCCCGAACCGGATCCGAAGCAATCCAAACCCTCCGAACCGGATGATGCCATACGCATTTCGATCCCCGGCGCGGAGACCAGCATCGTCGTCTACTTCACCAGCCTCCGCGTGGTCCGTCCCACGTTCGAGGCCTGCCGAGCCGTCACCGCGATCCTCCGCAGCTTCCCCGTGCGGATCGACGAGCGGGATCTCTCGATGGACGCGTCGTTCGCGGCCGAGCTTGACCGGATCTTCGGCGTCGGCGGAGGCAAGAAGGATTCTCCGAAGCTGCCGAGAGTCTTCATCGGCGGACGGTACGTCGGAGGAGCGGAGGAGGTGAGACAGCTCCACGAGATCGGTGAGCTGAAGAAGCTCGTGCAGGAGTTGCCGAGGGTCGAGCCGGGCACGTGCGGCACGTGCGGCGGTCACAGATTCGTACCGTGCGACGCCTGTCACGGTAGCCATAAGGTGCACACGGAGAAGCTAGGGTTTAGAACGTGCTCGGGATGCAACGAGAACGGTCTCGTCAGGTGTTCGTCTTGTTCGTTTCCGCATCTCACGGCCTAACTCCTAGATTTTATTTTTCTTTTTTTTTGTTTAATTCTACATGGAAATTGGAATAATTAAGAATAATTGTTTTATGTAATTCAGATAATTCCAATTTGTAAAATTCGAAATGGAAAGCGGTAGCTTCAGCTTTGTCTTTAGATTATTAGATTCGTTATTAGATGAAGAAAAAGAAATCATTAGATCGGTGTGATGTGAACGTGATTAGCAGCTCAGTAGTTAACATTATTTTCTTCTTAAAATATGATCATTCTGATGTGAACGTGATTAGCAGCTCAGTAACTCTTGTTATGTTCGCAATTAAAAACTATAACTACTTGATAGACTGAAAGCATCTTCATACAAATAAACATAATTAATACTGTTAATATAAAGTAATGAACTATATGAATTATGATATTGATAACATTTTAGACCATATATAAACATAAGGTTACATGAGATAGTATGGGAGTGTTAACCCCTTTCCTAAATAAAAAATTTCACCGATGTGTTTGAAAAGAACACTAGATCTGGACCCGCACAACCGTGCGAGTGTTTATTTTCGTTTATAATTATATCAAATATTTTATTTTTACTTTTAAATTGATATATATATATATATTATAGTAATCACATATATGAAATATGTAAATTTAATGTTTTTCAAACATAATAATATTAGAGTATACTTGTTTTCATCAAATAGATTGTTTCAAAATTTCACATGTGTTTGTTTTTTTTTTTTTTATATTTGTTAGATTAGTATTTCATTCTTAAATAAATAAATAGAAATAGAACTTGGTAAAATATTAAAATATTATCATCTACAAAGATAATGTAATATTTTACAAAATAAGATGGTTAAAAACTAAACTTATAGCTTTATTATAAAGAATTTAATTAAACATTTAATTTTATGTGTATATATCTTTATTTTAGATCATTATTTAATTTTAATCATATATTTAAATGTTTCTTTAAATATTTCAAATATAATAATTTATATTTTGCATGTTGTAAAATGTTTAAAACCATCACATGTATTTATTTCTTCTTGTTATATATTTATATTATTGTATTTGTATTTAGTTATTAAAAGAATTAATATATGCATGAAAAATATATTTGATAATTATTTTGTATTTAATTTATGTTAAATTTTCACCCGCCCTCTTTAAAACTGGATTTCATTTTGATTATATTATTGATAAAAAGAATAGAATAATTATTTTTCATTTTGTAAATGATAACTGAATATAGTAGTGTATAGAAATATTTTAAAACTAATCACAAAATTAAGTTCTGTTAAAATATTTTTAAACATATTTTCGAAATTTTAAATAAATATATATATATATATATGATTTAAATATATGTTGGATTCAATATATTGTTACTCTTGTTTATAAAATCCCTAAAAAAATGGGAAGTTATTATCTTTTATATAATATTAAGGTTATTAATAATTGAATAATGTAATGTATTCTATTTAATATAAAGATTAATGATGATTAAAAATGTAATGTGTCCAATTCTAGTAGATAGTCCATTTTATAAAAAATTACACATAAATTAGAAGTCATGACTTCTATTTTAATATAATAGATGTTATGAAAAATGAATTCATTATATTGTGGATGAACTAATAAATGGATATCTAATGTAGTAATGTTAATGAGAGTAATGTTGGATCGTTGACTCGGTTTATGTGGCATCTGGTATGGGTTAAGCGTTCTTTAGTCCTTCTGCAAGACTGCAACTCACTTGTAGACATGTACTATGTCTTCATAAAAAATGCAAAAGGTTTATTAGAAATTTTCATAGCACATGTTCTCTTTTATTTTCCATATCTTTTAGCACATTTTTTATTAATTGTATGCAATTGATTAAGTTTTATGACAAATATTGGTTAGATATATTAGTTAAATCTTATGGTTTCTAATATAAGTAACTAAAACAAGAAAATGTAACTAACTATGTATACAAAACCTAAAAGTGTAAGGTATTTTATAATACCTTTTTTACGCTAATGAATTAATTTATAGAGTTTTGAAACTGTATAGCTACTCGAAGACGGGTGGCTGGGCATAAAACAACCACTGACCCGTAGTTTAATTGACCACCCAGCCGATTGTGTAGCCATGCAAAGCCCATGTACATATATTATATATAATATTGAACCATTTATTGACAATTTGTAGAACATGTCCGTATTCGTTAGTCAAAAATCAGGAAGAAGAGACTTGTGAAATCTCTATAGCTTGATCAATTTATGTTCTAATGTTGTGTTTTCTTTTTATTGTTTTGACATCTCTTGGAGCTGAATTTAAAACTGTTGAAAACAAAGAGGAACAACCATTCAAGGAGGATGTGATTACCCCCATTTTCTGATATAGAGATAGGTCAAACAATTGAAGAGGTTATTGAGTGAGTTCCACGATGCCATTTAAGAAGTACATGTGAATGTGATTCAACTTTTGAATATGATTAATCTGAAGATGATCACATGTCTTGCGTTGAAGATAAAACTTCTAATTTGCATTCCTACATTGGTGAATCTCATGACTTGCTATGTAAGGCTGAAAAACTAGATAGTCTAAAAGTAAACAATTTTATATGAATTGCAATGAGGTATATTCTGATTTGAATTTTTTTTTTATGTGCTTTGTATTGTTAGGATCTTTCATCTGAATTTGAGTTAAAAAATTGAGTGTGAATACTCAAATGCTATAAAAATCCACTATCACTGTTGTAGCCAAAGATATTCCAGGGATCAAGAGGAACTCAATCTACTTTAGTGGCCTTGATGATGGAAGAAAGAATCCAGACCATATATTTGTGTTTGATCTCACCACACACGAGATTGAACCTTTGCCTCAATGTGTTTTCTCCTCCATTCGTTTCTCTGATGCTCGTTGATTCTTCCCGGGTCTAGACGTTTAGTCTAACTGTGAAATTTGCTCCTCATCATGTCTTAGTTTGTTTTGTTACTTCTAAATAGTGAAACCTATATATTATAGCAAACTCTTTTTCTTTTCAGCTGATGTCATCAGTTTTAATAGGAGGGTCTTACTTTACTATACAAGAAAACTATTTTGCTTGAAATTTTATCCTGATTATAGTTAACACAATATATACTTTTAATATATGTATCTATATACATATATATATATATGAATACAAACTTAATAGATAATAAGAAATAAATGAATACATTAACTTTTAAATAAAAATATAACATGTGTTAAAAATTTAGGTGTATACACATAGCTAGTTAAAGATTTCAAATTACAATGCATAAGAGATGTATTCAACTATGAGTTTGAGTTTATTTGTATTAAAATGACAAATATACGTTTATTAAAATGTGGATTTTATAAAATAAAACACTCTTAAATCTACTGTTATTGTTTGAAAATTAAGTTGAAGAATTTAGAGTGTTTCTAGAGTGTTTGAGAGAAATTTTTAGTTGTAAAAATAAAAATTTAAATCTTATAATTTTAGATGAGATTTTAGAATGTTTTAACAAAATTCACGCCAAATTCTCAAGTCTACCAACAATTATATAAAAACTCACTAAGAATTAAATCACTTAAAATTTCAGATTCAATACAACTCTCGTAATTTTGGATCTCATAATTTTAGATGAGATTTTAGAATGCTTTAACAGAATTCACACCAATTTCTCAAGTTTACCTACAATTATCGAAAAAAATTTAAAAAATTAAATCGCTTAAAATTTCAAATTCAATGCAACTCTCGTAATTTTAGATCTCATAATAAAATTGTTTAACAAAAATTACACCAAATTCTCAGATTCACATACAATCATCTAAAAACTTACGAAAAAACAAATCATTTTAAATTTCAGATTCAATACATATTCTTTAAGGTAAAATAAAACTGTTTTTTTGTGATATTTTGAAAAGTAAAATATCAAAATTGATTTTACTGATGTATCGACCGAATAGCAGAAGTACGTATCTAGAGTAGAAAACTTATATTTCTAGTGGATTGTTGCTTTAAACAGTCTTTGTTTTAAATAGTTTTAATTGATTTTATTGATATCGATTATAGTCTCTATTTTTAATAGTTTTGATCTTTGTAGTTAATATGGCAATAGATTGTGTATAATCACTATAATATGAATATTTTCTTGTATAGATATTTTTTTTTGTTTATCTTGAAGATATTTTTGTTGAACATAAATTTCTGTGTCTAACATATTTTTTTAAAAAAGTAAATTATTTGTATTAATTCTTTCACAACATATGTTATTATTTCATAACTTGTTTTAAGAATATCTTATGTTATTATGCAAGATAAAAATATGAAAACACAGACCTTAACAATCATGGTTTTATAAAATCTGATTCATGTTCTGAATTTTAGTTTTTCACATTTATATTTTTCTAAATATTTTTTTTTTGTTTTTTATAAAACATATTGTTTTCATGTCTAGTCATTATATAAAAGAACTCTTCATATAAAATTCATAGATATTTATTTATTTTCTCTTTTATCATTAAAAGAATTCTTCATATATTTTGAAAAATTTAATTATACAATTAGGAATTATCACAAATAAAACAGGAAATATAACTAATCTCTTTTTAATTGCTATCAACACGAAAAATATTTAAGTATATATTATTTTCTGGTTATTTGCTTCACGATATATTTTTACCTATTCTCTAGGGTTTTGCTGTCACTAGGAAACTCCGGAGATTTGTGAGCCAAAGCCTAGATCTTTAGGCTTCACCATGACTCAAAGCAAGAAGAATGTTAACTGGTCAGAGCTTTGTCCGGATTTGGTGCGATGTGTTTTCCAACAATTGAGCTTCACAAATCTAA
This sequence comes from Brassica carinata, assembly GCA_016771965.1. Taxonomy (NCBI): domain Eukaryota; kingdom Viridiplantae; phylum Streptophyta; class Magnoliopsida; order Brassicales; family Brassicaceae; genus Brassica; species Brassica carinata. The sequence continues at coordinate 61,872,747 of CM028687.1, read as the reverse complement.
AACGAGGAAGATTAGTCTGTTCTTCGTGGCGCACTGCTTTGAGAGGCTGCGTTCCAGAACGCAATCAGATTCCATGGCTGATTCTCTTCCCTCGAAAAAAAAATAATAGCAGCAGTAGTTGCGTGTTGTTCGTTCCAGAAGACAGAGACAAAGTCTACAAAACCAGAGATCTCGGTGCAGACTTTGTAAAGAGCAGTTGTCTTGCGACTTACGGAAGCTGGCTCCTGATGTTGGACACTCGTTGGAATCTCTATATTCTGAATCCTCTGACCGGTGAGAGGATTGACTTACCAACCACTGACTATGCTCGATACCAACGACGACCTTCTGATGATATAAAACCTCGAGACCTCGTAGCTTGTCTCTGGGTAGACGACAGAAGCAAAGATTACCTTGTTGCGTGTGAAATGTGCTACCCTGTATTTACCAAGAAAGGGAACCACTCGTGGCGACGTTTCGGGGAAGGGGGCTACAAACAAATGGTATACGAACACATGTCCCAAAAGCTCTACGTTCGTCGGTACAACAGTTATCCTGTCAAGGTCTGGTCTTTCTGTGGAGATGATCCACAACAAGTCTTTGAAGATAATTATCCTCCAGTTGAGTATGCCTTTTGGGATTTCCTCCGCAAAGACGACGAAGAGCTGTATCTGAAAGAAGAAGAGTTTTATGTGAAAGAGTATGTTGACAGCAGGCTGTACATTGCAGTCAGTACGGTCTCTAGACAAGTTTTGAAGGTGGTAAATGTGTTGCAGAAGTCCAAAAGATGGCTCTTTCTCGTCTACAAGATGCACCCAGTTGAGCTTACTTGGGAAGTAGTCGACTCTCTTGGCGATGAGGCGCTGATCTTAGACATTGGTATCACTGTTGTAGCCAAAGACATTCCAGGGATCAAGAGGAACTCAATCTACTTTAGTGGCCTTGATGATGGAAGAAAGAATCCTGACCATATATTTGTGTTTGATCTCACCACCCACGAGATTGAACCTTTGCCTCAATGCGTTTTCTCCTCTGTTCATTTCTCCGATGCTCGATGGTTCTTCCCGGGTCTAGACGTCTAGTATAACTGTGCAGTTTGCTCCTCATCATGTCTTAGTTTTTTTTTGTTACTTATAAATGGTGAAATGATATATAATGGTGATTCACTATCATACCAGAGTCGTTGTTGTTGGGAGTGTTGTTAGTCTCACAATTCTATGCAATCGTTACTATTAACTAAACCCAATTTGGGGATGGGTATAGAGATATTATATAATTCTTAGATGAAAAGAAGGTTTGCAAGTCATTTATTTCCCAACAAAGAATCAGTACCACATCAATTTTTCACTTTTCTTATATGTTTGCAAAAAGCCGGACCATATAAATGCAACATTACTAAGAGGAAGAAGAGAGTTGCTTTGCAGTTGCGCGATGCCTTGAGAACCAAGAAAGGTGGCGTTCCCCGAGAAAAGCAGAGTACCAATGAGCAGAGAGTTTTGGAGATCTCGTGAGACGAGTATCAGCTTGAGGCGGTAGTGTGCCCAAACCATATTCCATAATTCGTAAAATTATGATTTCTATAATTACGATGAAGAAGAGTTGTATCTGAAAGAAGAAAAGTTTTATAGGGAAGAATATGTTGCCAGCAGGCCATATATTGCACTCAGTACAGTATCTGGACAAGTTTTGAAGGTAATTAATATGTTGCAGAGGTCCAAAAAATGGTTCTTTCTCGTCTACAAGATGCATCCAGTCGAGCTTACTTGGGAAGTAGTCGACTCTCTGGGCGATGAGGCGCTGATCCTTCACATGGGTATCACTGTTGTAGCCAAAGACGTACCAGGGATCAAGAGGAACTCAATCTACTTTAGTGGTCTCGATGGTGGCAGCACGAATCCTCACCATATATTTGTGTTTGATCTCACCACCCGCGAGATCGAACCTTTGCCTCAATGTGTTTTGTCCTCCATTCGTTTCTCCGATGCTTGTTGGTTCTTCCCGGGTCTAGACGTCTAGTCTAACTGTGCAATTCACTATCATAGTTAGTCTCACAGTTCTATTCGATCATTAACTATTTGTAAGGAGAGCTTTATCTGTTGAACTTTCTCAATGCTTAATCTCTAGCCAGTTGATGCATATAGGGATATTATATATAATTCTTAAACCATATTCGTTTGCTGCAACTGCGACTTGCGATCAGTCGCATGTCGAAGCTTATTGTTCGTTTTGATGTCACAATATTCCTATTTGGAAACATAACATTTGGTTGTAGGTCGCTGTCGCAGATCACAGTTACAGCAAAACGAACAGGGCTTTAGATTGAAAAAAGTTACAGCAAAACGAACAGGGCTTTAGATTGAAAGAAGGTTTGCAAGTCATTTAATTCTCGAAACAAAGGAACTAAGAATCATTACCACATCAATTATTCACTTTCTTCCATGTTTGCAAAAAGCCGGACCATATAAATGCAACATTACCATTACATTACTAAAAGGAAGAAATGAAGTTGCTTTGCAATTGCGAGATGCCTTGAGAACCAAGAAAGGTGGTGTCACCCTTGATAAAAACAGAGTACCAATGAGCAGAGAGTTTTGGCGATCCCTTGAGATGAGTATCGCTGAAATTCACATAGTACAATCCATAGCTAAAACCGTATCCACCAAGTAACTCGTACAAATCATCCATCAATGACCATAGAAAGTATCCCCTCGTATCCGGTCCATTCCTACACGTTGCAATAGTAATGTATATCTTCTTTTATCGTATCGACAAGAGAGAAAAGAAGATGCAGTAAGAAAAACTTTACTTACCTGACGACATTGAGCACATCACCAATGTAAACATGTGAGTACTTAATCCTTATGTATTTTACATAAAATAATAAGCGACAAACATTTTATATAAATCAATATGATGATTTTATATTCTTATTTAAAGAATTTTATGTTATATAAGTTATTATAGTAACAATTAACATCTTATAAAGTTCATATTATATGCTTTATAAATCATTTATAAAAATTATATTAACATTATAACATTATGTATTTTGGCTTATTATATATTTTAAATTATTATAAGAGTTTGTAAGTCATCTATAAAAACTTATAAATTAACTTATAAAATCTATTTTACAATTTCATCCTACTATCCTACTATATATTAATTGAGAAGTTAGTTAAGAGATTTTTTCTTATGTGTCGATCCCTGATGAAATCTTAAGAAATTATTATAAATTAATTAGTCGATATTTTAAATTTAAAAAGAAAAAATAAGTTTATAAACAGTTAATACCACTTGCCAAATAATCTACATAAAATTACAAAAAATACTTAAGGAAACTAATTATTGAAACTATAGAAAGAGTGATAATGTTTGATCAATTTTTTATATATTTATAAACTACAAAAAATAATAAACAAAAAGTTTATTAAAATCGATATAATGATTTTATATTCTTATATAAAGCCTTATATTTGTATATAAAGTATTATAATAACTATTAGTGTCTAAGAACGTTCATACATTCTTTATAAATCTTATAAAAATTATAAATACATTTATAAAATTATTTATCTTAGCTTATAAAATTATAAATATATTATTTTAAATTATTATAAGAGGTTTTTAAGTTATTTATACTTATAAATTAATTTATAAAATCTATTTTGAAACTATACTTTATATTAAATGAAAAGTTACTTAATTGATTTTTATTAGGTGTAAATCATATTGAGAATTTGAGAAAATTTATTATATTTTGATTTGTTAAAGGATTTTCAATTTTTATTTATTTTATGAGTAAGAAAATCAGTCTAGAACCAACTTTATCAGTATCCAAACGACCTAAATATATTGCACTTAATAATTTATAGTAACTAAATATGTGATTTATATAATATTTATAATGATTCATTAAATCATTTTAGCAATCAAGTATTTATAAACTATATAAATATTTCAAAAATAATTTATAGAATTGATATAGTAGTTTTATATTCCTATGCAATTGGATATGAATATGTAGAGAATATGTAACAATTATATTATTTTAGCTTTTTAAAAATTTATTAAAGACATAAAACTTTAGCTACAAATTACTTAAAAATCAAATGTTTCAATGTTATATACCTTCAAAACTTAAGTAATTCTATTTAAAACAGAATCATGAATATTATATATAACTAATTCTAATACAATTATCAATACAGAATATCAAGAAATATTTAAAATAGTCTTATTATCTTTTTTCAAAAATAATTATTCTTAGAAAAATATTTAACAAAAACAAATATTGATAAAACATATTTTTATTTGAAAAATTACAATAAATATATTTCTACAAAATATTTAATCCCCGAAATCGTGAGCATCCACATAGTTTCTTTTTAATCGCTTTCAACAAGAAAAATATTTAATTTTGCATTAGTTTCTGGTTATTATTTTTTTTTTGTCAACCTAGTTTCTGGTTATTTAACACACGCAAATAATATGTCCGAAACATCCCATGAGAAATCGGCAAAAGACAAGAGAGAAGAGTGTTAGGCTTAGAGACTTGATTCGCAAGAAAGACATGATGAACAAACTTAACCTTCACGAAGTAAGTTGAACAGAACCGATGGATCTCGGGATCCATTGGCAAGAGCAACGTCCCTGATGGTTCGTGGCTAGTGGTGGTGTAGAACAGTGCCCGTGGTGGTGAGATGGGGCTCCGGTGTTTTGCTCTTCCTCCTCTCGGCTCCACTACGCAACACTAACGAGAGCAATGAGGTAAGCTCAATGCATGGCCAGAAGCTACTTATCGTGAAAGATGATGTCTCCTGTGATGGATGAAAACAATGGCTGTCTAGTGGTGGTTGTGTCTCGTCTCCTCCCACAACGACCGCACAAGCTCGAGAAGAAGGAAGGAGACGAAGAACTTGTAAGAACACCAAGGGAGGTGAGCAATAACGTAGTACAAGAAGAATAACAGCACATGGGAGAAGAGGTTGAGAAGAGATGAAGAACGAGGAGGGAGAGAAGGTGGAGATAGCGGTTGATTATTTATTTATTTTTTGGTAAAACGAAGAAGATGCATACAATAAAAAATAGTTTTAGGTCTAATGCGCTCACGCATTCGATTAATAAAAAAAGGGGCTGACTTTGGTTTGAAAACTTAATTAATTAGAAGTAAACCAATTGGTATAGCGAGAATCGGGAGACCCGGTTACATTACTAGCTAATTAATTTCCAATGAACCACCGAAATAATCATAAACTACAAAATAAAACCTTAAGAAAAAATAATAATGCGAACAATTTTAAACCCCTATATATAGTTAATAGAACAAACGGCACTTTCTTTTCTCGTTCTCTCTTCATTAATTCCTCTCATTCTCTCTCTTGATTTGCCTCTCTTCTTTTCTTGAAAAAATGGCCGGACTTACCATCGCAGACGCAGACCTTGCAGCAACATTCAGTTGCAGGTTCAAGAATCTTTCTCCCACCGATGCCACTCTGGAAATCTCTACCGTTAGTTATTCAAGTACTATCGTCGCCATGAGAGCCTCCACAACACACTTCTTGAGTAACTATCAGGAAACTTCTAGAACAGTTTCAGTCTTCACTAGAAACGCAGAGACCCATGAAGGTGGCCGTTTTGCAACTCCGTCCTTCCCGCAGCCGATAAGTACTCGTTGTACAAGATTCGAGCTTGGCACCACCGGAAACGGTCTTGTAAGGCTTCTCGCCAATACGGCTGCTGAGGTAGCTTACTTTAATCGCGTAGGGTTGACTCAGCCTCTCATAGTCAAAGGAAAATACATCCGGGCAAGTTCGAGATTAGCGACAAGAGATCGTGGAGCTCTTGTGAAAGTGGTGATCGCAGATTCAAGACTGGGGTTTCTTGCATCCAAGCCAGGAGAGTTCAACCACAGGACAGGGGGTAATGTTCGGTTCACGAGAATGGACAAGTACGAGAGGAGTGACATTGCGGCGGGTACACTCATCGTTTTCGTCACCATGAATGCTCCCTTTCCGCTTGGCCGAAGAACAAGGTTCTTGAACGGGTTGTTTCAGATTCCAGAAGTCATAGCAAGGAACCTTACGGCGGTTATTTTGACGACAGATAACGAGTATCCAAGACACGTTAGATAGCTTGTGCAATACATCGATTTGTGCATAAACCCAATCGTTGAGGGCCTGCCAGATCAAGGAGAATATTTACATACCGCGTGGTTTGATACGCCTAGGGTATTAATGGACCATATCGTGGCTGCATGTGACGTATTTGACCCACGTCTGTTGAGTAACATATTAGGGTTTCTAGGAGCTAAGCTCAATTTATATTTGGACGAGGGTCTTCCAGTCATCGCAGGACGGTTCGAGTTTGCTAGATCGACATGATCTAATGAAAGAGACGTGGTTAACTGATACTATAATAAACTTCTTCCATTTCTTAAAGTTTAGTATTAATGCGTTGTGTAATGATGAAAAAAAACTTAAAACATATACGAGCGTGAATGTTTACTAGATCTCATCTCATGTTATATAAAAACATTATCAGTGTTATTCTTTTTTCTTTGAGCAACTATCAATGTTATACTATAACTTGAAATCATGTTTAAAGTCAAGCAGTTCCAGATACATAGATATTATGTGAAGGCGAACTGGTAAAGAGAGAGGATGAGGAGAGGTTAGATGAAGTTGGTTACGATGACGTTGGTGGCGTCAGGAAACAAATGGCTCAGATTAGAGAGCTTGTTGAGCTCTCCACAGCTCTTTAAGTCCATTGGTGTTAAGCCTCCCAAGGGAATCTTGCTCTATGGCCCTCCTGGTTCTGGTAAGACACTACTTGCTCGTGCTGTTGCTAACGAGACCGGTGCGTTTTTCGTGTGTATCAATGGTCCTGAGATCATGTCCAAGATGGCCGGTGAGAGTGAGAGCAACCTTAGGAAAGCGTTTAAGAAGGCTGAGAAGAATGCACCTTCAATTATATTCATTGATGAGATTGATTCCATTGCTCCTAAAAGAGAAAAGACAAACGGAGAGGTTGAGAGACGGATTGTTTCACAGCTCTTGACGCTTATGGATGGCCTTAAAGCTAGAGCTCATGTGATTGCTATGGGAGCGACCAACAGGCCCAACAGCACTGACTCGGCTTTGAGAAGGTTTGGACGGTTTGACAGGGAGATTGATTGGTGTTCCTGATGAGATTGGTGCTTGAGGTTCTCAGGATTCATACCAAGAACATGAAGCTTGCTGAAGACGTTGATTTGGAAAGAGCATCCTAAGACACACATGGATACGTTGGTGCGGATCTTGCAGCATTATGCACTGAAGCTGCTCTCCAATGCATCAGGGAGAAGATGGATGTGATTGACTTGGAAGACGAAGAGATAGATGCTGAAATTCTCAATTCGATGGCTGTGACTAATAAGCATTACCAGACAGCCCTTGATAACAGCAATCCTTCTGCTCTACGTGAGATGGTCGTTGAGATCCCTAATGTTTCTTGGGAGGACATTGGTGGTCTTGAGATGTCAAGAGGGAACTCCAAGAGACTGTTCAATATCCAGTGGAGCACCCTGAGAAGTTCGAAAAGTTTGGTATGTCACCATCCAAAGGAGTCTTATTCTATGGTCCTCCTGGTTGTGGAAAGACCCTTTTGGCCAAGGCTATCGCCAACGATTGTCACGCCAACTTCATCAGCATCAAAGGTTCCGAGCTTCTCACAATGTGGTTCGGAGAGAGTGAGGCCAATGTCAGAGAGATATTCGACAAGGCACGCCAATCCGTTCCTTGTGTTCTCTTCTTTGACGAACCCGACTCCATCGCCACTCAGAGAGGGAGCAGCGTTGGACACGGTGGTGCTGCAGCAGACAGGGTTCTGAACCAGCTTCTTACGGAGATGGATGGTATGTCTGCTAAGAAGACTGTCTTTATAATTGGAGCGACGAATAGACCAGAATCATCGACCCTTCACTTCTTCGTCCTGGTCGTCTTGATCAGCTCATCTACATTCATCTCCCTGATGAGGAGTCTCGTTACCAGATCTTTAAGTCTTGCTTGAGGAAATCTCCAGTGTCTAAGGATGTTGACTTGAGGGCGCTTGCTAAATACGCTGGAGGCTTCAGTGGTGCGGACATCACAGAGATTTGTCAGCGTTCTTGCAAGTACGCGATCAGAGAGAACATTGAGAAGGATATTGAGAAGGAGAGGGAGAGAACAGTAACACCAGAAGCAATGGAAGAGGATATTGAGGAGGAGGTTGCAGAGATTAAAGCTGGTCATTTTGAGGAATCTATGAAGTACGCGAGGAGATCAGTGAGTGATGCAGACATTCGCAAGTATCAGGCATTTTGCTCAGACACTACAACAGTCTCGTGGGTTTGGAAGTGAGTTCAGGTTTCCTGGAGCCACGGTTGGTGGAGCTGACCCGTTTACTACTACGAGAGGAGTTGAAGCCGAGGAGGAGGAATGTATATTTTGGATTCGTTTTTAAAAAATGTATATTTTGGATTGTGCTTAAAATTTAGTTACTTTAAAATATTTGGAACTCAGATATGGTCGGCCCATACGAATTATGGAATATGGTTTGGGCACACTACCGCCTCAAGCTGATACTCGTCTCACGAGATCTCCAAAACTCTCTGCTCATTGGTACTCTGCTTTTCTCGGGGAACGCCACCTTTCTTGGTTCTCAAGGCATCGCGCAACTGCAAAGCAACTCTCTTCTTCCTCTTAGTAATGTTGCATTTATATGGTCCGGCTTTTTGCAAACATATAAGAAAAGTGAAAAATTGATGTGGTACTGATTCTTTGTTGGGAAATAAATGACTTGCAAACCTTCTTTTCATCTAAGAATTATATAATATCTCTATACCCATCCCCAAATTGGGTTTAGTTAATAGTAACGATTGCATAGAATTGTGAGACTAACAACACTCCCAACAACAACGACTCTGGTATGATAGTGAATCACCATTATATATCATTTCACCATTTATAAGTAACAAAAACTAAGACATGATGAGGAGCAAACTGCACAGTTATACTAGACGTCTAGACCCGGGAAGAACCATCGAGCATCGGAGAAATGAACAGAGGAGAAAACGCATTGAGGCAAAGGTTCAATCTCGTGGGTGGTGAGATCAAACACAAATATATGGTCAGGATTCTTTCTTCCATCATCAAGGCCACTAAAGTAGATTGAGTTCCTCTTGATCCCTGGAATGTCTTTGGCTACAACAGTGATACCAATGTCTAAGATCAGCGCCTCATCGCCAAGAGAGTCGACTACTTCCCAAGTAAGCTCAACTGGGTGCATCTTGTAGACGAGAAAGAGCCATCTTTTGGACTTCTGCAACACATTTACCACCTTCAAAACTTGTCTAGAGACCGTACTGACTGCAATGTACAGCCTGCTGTCAACATACTCTTTCACATAAAACTCTTCTTCTTTCAGATACAGCTCTTCGTCGTCTTTGCGGAGGAAATCCCAAAAGGCATACTCAACTGGAGGATAATTATCTTCAAAGACTTGTTGTGGATCATCTCCACAGAAAGACCAGACCTTGACAGGATAACTGTTGTACCGACGAACGTAGAGCTTTTGGGACATGTGTTCGTATACCATTTGTTTGTAGCCCCCTTCCCCGAAACGTCGCCACGAGTGGTTCCCTTTCTTGGTAAATACAGGGTAGCACATTTCACACGCAACAAGGTAATCTTTGCTTCTGTCGTCTACCCAGAGACAAGCTACGAGGTCTCGAGGTTTTATATCATCAGAAGGTCGTCGTTGGTATCGAGCATAGTCAGTGGTTGGTAAGTCAATCCTCTCACCGGTCAGAGGATTCAGAATATAGAGATTCCAACGAGTGTCCAACATCAGGAGCCAGCTTCCGTAAGTCGCAAGACAACTGCTCTTTACAAAGTCAGCACCGAGATCTCTGGTTTTGTAGACTTTGTCTCTGTCTTCTGGAACGAACAACACGCAACTACTGCTGCTTTTATTTTTTTTCCGAGGGAAGAGAATCAGCCATGGAATCTGATTACGTTTTGGGACGCAGCCTCTCAAAGCAGTGCGCCACGAAGAACAGACTAATCTTCCTCGTTTCAGATTTGTGAAACTCAATTGTTCGAAAACACATCGCACCAAATCCGGACAAAGCTCTGACCAGTTCACTTTCTTCTTGCTTTGAGCCATGTTGAATGTTAGGGTTTAAACCTTTGCTCAATGCTTTAAACTTAGTCAAATATCAAAAACTCTTTCCCTTTGTTCACTATCAATGGATAGATAATTTTACAAGAACAAAATAGAAATCACAAGTTTTTCTTAAGAACCAAAAACCTTTTAAGATTCTCTTTATCTTTCTCTCTGTTTGCCTAGCTCTTGTATTTGTCTTTCTCTTTTCGGATGATTATTTTCTTTGACCACCAATCTCTATTTATAACCTCACCACAGTCTTTAGTTTTCCTTTTCCATAATTGCTTTAACAAAGTCTTCACCGATACCAACTTTTAGGCCAAAACAGAATTGGGCCTTTATCCCTACATTGAAGCCTAAAGAAATCGCCTAGTTCCCTAGTGACAGCAAAACCCTAGAGAGTCGCTAAATATATATCGTGAAGCAAATAACCAGAAAATCATGTGTAATTAAATATTTTTCCTGTTGATAGCAAATACTCTTAAAAAAAAAAGATTCCTGTATCTTTTTTTTTTGTCGGCCAACTTTTCATTAAATATGAAAAGTCCGCAAAAGGCTTACAAGTTACAACAGCAAAGCCAGACTATATAAATGCAACAGTACCATTACATTACAAAGAGGAAGAAATGAAGTTGCTTTGCAATTGCGCCAAGCCTTGAGAACCAAGAAAGGTGGTGTCACCCTTGATAAAAGCAGCGTACCAATGAGTATAGAATTTTGGAGATCTCGTGAGACGAGAATCGCTGAAATTCACATAGTACAATCCATAGCTAGAACCGTATCCTCCAAGTAACTCATACAAATCCATCAATGACCATACGAAGTAGCCTCTCGTGTCCGAACTCCGAACCATTCCTACACGTTACAATAGTAAATATATATCTTCTTTTATCACATTGACAAGAAAGAAGAGAAGATGCAGTAAGGAAACATTTTGCTTACCTAACGGCATTGAGAACAGCACCAATGTAAACATTTAAGTACTCAATCCTTGGTGTGTCCTTCTGTTGCAGCTGCAGCCCTCCCTTAATCGATTTACCTATTCGTTTGCATTTGGGAAGAGAATTAAGCAGACTGAGACAAAAGAACGAAACATAGAGAGACATCAGAGAAGAGAGTGAGACCATTCTCAAGAATGTAGACAGGAGGATTGCCAGAGCTCTGCTTTATATACTCCAGTACACCTTCTAAAGCCCATGGAGTAACAGCACACTTGTCCAAACAAAAATAAAACATAAGTAAGAAAGACTTTGATAGTTAAAGCTGCAGGGTGTGGATGGGTTATGCACAACCCATTGGATGGATCAACGACGAGCGGCACATCGACAGAACTCTGTGTTGCATCACCTTTGATGGCGGAAGCTCTAGCAGTCCAGGAAGCCCTGCTACACGCGAAAGCTCGCCATCTATCTCATATCTGTCTCAAATCAGATAACCAAGTGCTTATCAAAGCACTAATCTCGAAGCAACATCCGGTGGAGCTCTACGGAATCAACTTGGATATCGAGAATCTATCCTCCTATTTTACTTTAATCTCCTTTGCTTTTGTCTCTAGAAATTTGAACTCTGCTGCAGATGCCTTAGCTAAATCTGCTTTGTACCATTGTATCATTTGAACCTCTAGCTCCTGCCTTCTTCTTAATGAAATATTTGGTTGTTCAAAAAAAAAAGTTAAAGAATTTTGCATCTGAATTTGTTAGCCTCAGCCAACACTCTTACCTGAGAAGTTGTAATATTATAAGTGTATAATTTTTTCCTGCTTCTATTAAAAGTCAGACCCTGCCCTGTGCATAGTGCGAATGAGCAGTGTTTTGGAGATCTCTTGCGATGAGGATCGCTGAAATTCACATAATACAACCCAAAGCTAGAACCGTATCCATCAAGTTACTCATACAAATCATAAAATTGAGGTATAAAGTCAAAATAAGAATTAGTGATATTACTATTTCTGGTCTAACTGTGTATTTTGATTTCCATTAATATTTTGTGGTTTTGTATAAAAGTGAACATATCTTATTTGGGTTCCCATTTATCAGTTTAAAAGAATTGTTCATATAAAATTCATAAATATTTATTTTCTCTCTTTATCAGTTTAAAACAACTCTTCATATACGTATAATTTTTAAAAATTTAATTATACAATTAGCAAATTATCACAAATAAAACAAGAAATATATCTTTTTATCAATAAAAACAGGAAATATATCTAATCTCTTTCTAATTGGTGTCAACAAGAAAAATATTTTAAGTATATATTATTTTCTAATGTAAATCACCCTATTATTTTCTGGTTAATTGCTTCACGATATATATAGTTAGCGAATCTCTAGGGTTTTGCTGTCACGAGGGAACTCTGGCGATTTGAGAACCAGAGTTTTGATCTTTAGGCTTCAACATGTCTCAAAGCAAAAAGGAAGTTAACTGGTCGGAGCTTTGTCCGGAGATGGTGCGATGTGTTTTCGAACGATTGAGTTTCACAAATCTGAAACGAGGAAGATTAGTCTGTTCTTCGTGGCGCTCTGCCTGCGTTCCAAAACGCAATCAGATTCCATGGCTTATTCTCTTCCCTCAAAAAGACAATAACAACGAAAACAACAGCAGTAGCTGCGTGTTGTTCGTTCCAGACAGAGAGAAAACCTACAGAACCAGAGATCTCGGTGCTGACTTTGTTCAGAGTAGCTGTGTTGCTAGTTATGGCAGCTGGCTCCTCATGTGTGACACTCGTTGAAATCTCAATATTTTGAATCCTTTGACCGGTGAGAGAATTGATCTACCAACTACTAACCATGCTAGATACCCACATCTACCTTATGATGATGTAACTCATGTAAGACCTCGAGACCTCGTAGCTTGTCTCTCTGGATAGACGATACAAGCAATGATTACTTAGTTGTGTGTAAAATGGACTACCCTATCTTTACCAAGAAAGGGAACCACTCGTGGCGAAGGGTTTCCGAGGGAGTGTGCTACATGCAAATGGTCTACGAACACACGTCCCAAAATCTCTACGTTATTCGTTACTGCAATCCTATCGAGGTCTGGTCTTTCTCTGGAGATGATCCACAACAAATATTTGAAAATTATCCTCCAGACGGTCGGTATTTCTTTTGGGATTTTCTCCCTGATAGAAGCAAAGATAAAGAGTTGTATCTGAAAGAATATGTTGCCAGCAGTCTGTACATTGCAGTCAGTACTGTATCTGGACAAGTTTTGAAGGTAGTTAATTTGTTGCAGAAGTCCAAAAAGTGGTTATTTCGCGTCTACAAGATGAACCCTGTTGAGCTTACTTGGGAAGTAGTCGACTCTCTTGGCGATGAGGCGCTGATCTTAGACATGGGTATCACTGTTGTAGCCAAAGCAGACATTCCAGGGATCAAGAGGAACTCAATCTATTTTAGTGGTCTCGATAGTGGCAGAAACAATCCTGACCATATATTTGTGTTTGATCTCACCACCCATGAGGTTGAACTTTCGCCTCAATGTGTTTTATCCTCTGTTCATCTCTCCGATGCTCGATGGTTCTTCCCGGGTCTAGACGTTTAGTCTAACTGTGTAATTGGCTTCCTCATCATGTCTAGTTTATTTTTTTGCTTATAAGTGGTGAAATGATATATATAAAGTTGATTTATTATCATACCAGTGTTGTTAGTCTCTCTATTCTATGCAATCATAACTATTTGTAAGGAGAACTTTATCTGTCGATCTTTCTCAATGCTTAATCTCTAGCCAGTTGATGCATATAGAGATAATATATAATTCTTAAGCCATGTTTGCTGCAACTGCGACTTGCGATCAGTCGCAGCTTATTGTTCGTTTTGATGAAACACGATTGAACATGCGACTAGCTTATTTAGAAACATAACATTTGATCATAGGTCGCAGTGGAAGGTCACGGCTACAGCAAAACGAACAGGGCTTTAGATTGAAAAGAAGGTTTGCAAGTTATTTTATTCTCGAAACAGAGGAACTAAGAATCACTAACACATCAATTATTCACTTTCTCCCATGTTTGCAAAAAGCCGGACCATATAAATGCAACGTTACCATTACATTACAAAGAGGAAGAAGAGAAGTTGCTTTGCAATTGCGAGATGCCTTGAGAAACACGAAAGGTGGTGTCACCCTTGATAAAAGCAGAGTACCAATGAGCAGAGAGTTTTGGAGATCTCGTGAGACGAGAATCGCTGAAATTCACATAGTACAGTCCATACCTAGGACTGTATCCACCAAGTAACTCAAAAACATCCATCAGTGACCATACGAAGTAGCCTCTCGTGTCCGAACCATTCCTACACGTTACAATAGTAATGTCTTTTCTTTCTTTATCACATCAACAAGAGAACAGAGAGGGGATGCAGTAAGAAACACTTTACTTACCTAACGGCATTGAGTACAGCACCAATGTAAACATGTAGGTAGTCAATCCTTGGTGTGTCCTTCTCTTGCAGCTGAAAATCCCCCTTCATTGATTTACCTGTACGTTTGCATTGGGAAGAGAGTTAAGCAGGCTAAGACAAAAAAAAAACGATAGGGAGAGAAGAAACATCAGAGAAGAGAGTGAGACCATTCTCAAGAATGTAGACAGGAGGATTGCCATAGCTCTGCTTTATATACTCCAGAACACCTTCTAAAGCCCATGGAGTAACAGCACACTTGTCCAAACAAAAATAAAACATAAGTAAGAAAGACTTTGATAGTTAAAGAACTTTGCATTTGAATCTGGTAGCCTCAACAAACACTCTTACTTGAGAAGTTGTAATATTACAAGTGTCTGTCCTCCCAAGCAATAAAACGAAGAAGATATGATCAGCCAAAATAAAAATACTATATATGGGGATAGAAAATCAAAGGATGAAACAGAGATTAAGATTTTGATTCCTACATGACAAAGTGATGCCGGTGTCTGAGTAGAAGTCTGCGTATCCTGGAAAATAAGGTTTGGTGTTTGTGACATTAGCTGCAAGGTAGTGAATGATTCCTATAAAGTCAGAGGAGCCTTTAACTAGCTCTGATTCTTCCTCTGAGAAATGTGGCAGTCTTGATCCGACGGTTCTTCTCATTACATGTGGATAGTCTCCGAATGTAAGAGGCTCAAGCATCCTGGATTTAAAAGTGCAGATTGTTTTGTTTTCAGCGTAAGACATTGGTTATGTTAGCCAATGTTGAAAGATTTCAAGTGTGCCTCACTCACCAGCCCAAGTAGAAATCTCTGGCTCTTTGCGTTGCAATTTCATCATCCTTGGAGGTTGTTAAAGGTGAAAACCCTATTGCATACAAGCTTAAGGCAACGGAACCTCCTTGCATATCCTGCACATTATATGTAATGTAATATGTTGCTCCTTTTCCTCTTAAACTCACATATTCAAGAGAGAGTTATATATATACAAGTATAAGAAAGACTACCTTGTACTTTTGTCGATACAATCTTGAAGCAGAGGCGTGTGCAAGAAGCAAGTTATGACCTACAATATATGGTTCAGTGGAAGAGTTCCCTGACTTGCAGTTTCCGGAACAACGACCAGGCCCTGTTATCCCATCGTTGTAACTTCCAATAGTGAATATGTTAGCTTCGTTGAGCGTGGTCCAGAATTTGACGTGATTCCCAAACTCTCTGAAGCAGACGTCTGCGTAAGCAGTGAAGTCTTTGCTGCATCGGCAGATAATTAACAGCAAAAATGTTTATTAGAATTTCCTCTTTCTCTCAGTGATCAGTATAAGAAGAAGCTAAGTAAATGCCGCTTTTTTTTTATGTTAGCTTGTCTTACACGATAGTGCGGTTGAGCCAGCCTCCATAGTCATCCTCGAGAGCTTGAGGTAGATCGTAGTGGAACAGTGTGGCATGTGGTTCAATTCCTGTGATAAGTCTACTTAAGTCTAACTCGTAGGAAGCAAAACCAAAAGAGTTGCTTAGTGGAAGAAGGGGACCAAGGGGTACTTACCGTGTGTTACAAGTTCTTGGATGAAGTTTTTGTAGAACTGAAGACCCTTTGGGTTAACAGGACCTCTTCCATCTAATTAATGATTAGTATTAGCCTCAACCAAGTCATAAAAAAAAATAAGAGGCACAAGACGAAGGCAACATACTTGGTATAAGCCTGGACCAAGAGATGGAGAATTTGAAAGCATCCAAGCCAGTTTCCACCATGAGCTGGACATCTTCCTGCAGCATTCAAAAAATAAAATAAAAAAGAGAGATAGAGAGAAAAAATCTTTAATATGATGACAAAAAAAAAGAGTATAACTAGTACTTTAGAAGAGTGAGGCTTTTTGTAGAAATTAAAAAAAAAAAAAAAAGAAAGGACCTTGTACTTGTGATAACCATCACATGCTACGTCTCCATTATCTAAGTTGCCTGCCAAGTTCGATAAAAACAATAAAACAATCAATCTATTGATGAGCTGCCACAATCACAATTGCATAAATTATCACACTTTTAAACAAAAAAAAAAACAGAAAAAGAAAAAAGAAAAAAAAAGCTATACGAGAGTGGACGAAAGTATCCCAGACGCTCGGCTTTCTCCCGTCTTCAGCAGCAGCACCTTCCCACTATCAAAGACCACCACCACCGAGCATGTCAATCTATACTCTCGATCCAAACAACATCATAATCCGAGTAGAAAGTAAGCTACCGAAAAAGTTCGAACCTGATAAGCAGAAGTACCGGCGCCGAAAGCGAAGCCCTCAGGGAAATCACTCCTGCTGTAAACATGGCTGCAACTCCCAGGAAAATGGAGAGCTAGGGAGATGGTAATGATGAGAGACACAACACAATCCATGTCGGTTTTTTCTCTCTCTCACTTTCTCTCCATGTTCTTGTATATATTATATAATAATAAGTAGACCCTCCTGCCTATCCTATCTCACTAATCTTACCCGCGCCAGCGAAGTTCGAGTGACCAGGAACTAAACAAGTGTCTCTATCATTATTTTAATATTCTCAACAAAGAAAAAAGGGTTCACTCCACTCACTGTTTCTTTTATAAAACTAGAAAAAAATAAAAATAAAAAGAATCAACTAAAGTTTTCCTTGATTCGCTTCATTTATAGAAAAACTTAATAATAAAACGGTTTAGCTGCTTTTTGGGGTGTTATGTGAGTGATCTTTTTTCGTCTTTCTCTGATTTGTTTGGTTCTGTATTAAGCTAAACATGTTTTATTGCCATCGTTCCGTAAATAACAAATTCTAGGAACGGTGAAATGTTGGAAACTTAACTGTAAGAAAGCCATTGAAGAACAAAGTACGAACTGAAGTGGATCTACCAAGATTTAGTCATATGACTTGGTCAAAACGCTACAAAGTACCAAAGTACTAAACCGGGCCAGATTCATAATACATAAAGAGAAATTCTCTATGATAGTATATTTTAGTTTATTTTTATAAAAATTTTGTTCAAAGAAGAAAATTATCAAAATAGGTTTTATTAAAGGATAAATATAAATTTATATTCATAGAGTTAACTAATTTAGACTTAGAACTTTTTTTTTTTTTTAACAACGATTTTATTTAAATATAACGTAAAGTTACAATAAAAATATAGAAAACAACAGAAATACAATCAATTGCAAAGATAATATAAAACATTACAAAACAAAGATTAAAATCTGAAGAACCTTTCTTCTGATCCATCTTGCTTCTTCTTATGCAACGCCATTTTGTTATCTTCTTTCTGAAGATATTCCAAATTCTTTTTCGAAAATTTCTATGTAGTATAACATTGGCCAGATTCCAAATAGGATCTATAGATTTTCTTTGTGAAAAAATCTAATGTATTGATTTTCTCAAAAGAAATAGAAATTGGAATTGCCAATTTTCAACGATTCTAACAACATCGCCATACAACAAAGAAATTGCATCTCCAATGAAGAACCACCCATAAATATTTTGAATTGTAATCTTCAAAAACTTTGAATACCTTTGTGGTTGCATCACTTCCATACCTATGACAATGACACACCACGGTGGTTTCCATGGTACTTGTTTCCAAAGTAAAGCGGTTAGAATAAGTTCCTTACCACTTGATCTTTGATTCAACATAACTGGATTGTCATCGATCATAGTCACGGGGACTAAACCGGAGATTGAAATGGTGGATTGGAAAAGAGAAAAATCAACCATTGATCCACCATAGATGAAACTCTTTACAGTGAAAGAGAAGAATAAAAGATTGAAGAGAATACAGAGATTGATCATGTCTTGATCAGATTAGATTTGAGTAATTTAGACTTAGAACTTAGATTTAAGAAATTGGGTTTTGGATGTGGAGTTTCAAATTTTTTTTTAAAAAAATTTAAAATAGTTTCAAAAAGCATTTTCCAATTTTTTTTTTAAAAAAAAAGAAAATTGAAAAAGTAAAATAAAAAGGATTGAAAAAAATAAAAATTATAGAAAAGTTCGAATTTGAAAACATATAATTCAAAATTATAAAAAATTATTTATTTCTTAATTTTACTTTTTTATTTATTTTTATTATTATTTATATATCTATTAGTTATGGATATAAGGATTTTTTACTTCTTTAATAAAATTCTTTTGGTCATTTTTTTCTCCTTTGGGACTCTTCTGATAATAAATTTTTTTAAAATGATTATTGAAGAAAAATGCCCATATATATATTACAAAGAGGATCTGTGGATCAGGTGATATACTTGAATTGAAATGAAGTTTCTAGGATTACGGACATTGGCATAGAACCTCATTTTAAAATATATTACAAAGAGGAAGAAGAAAAGTTGACTTGCAATTGGGCGATGCCTTGGGAACCAAGAAAGGTGGTGTCCCCCTTGAGAAAACCAGAGTACCAGTGAGCAGAGTGTTTCGGAGATCTCTTGCGATGAGAATCGCTGAAATTCACATAGTACAGCCCAAAGGTAGAACCGTATCCGTCAAGTAACTCGTACAAATCCATCAATGACCATACAAAGTAGCCTCTCGTGTCAGACCCATTCCTACACGTTCTTGACCCGATTTAGGTATGGTTCTTTTTTTACAATAGTAAAACGTATTTCCTTTATCATATAGACCAGAGAAAAGAGAAAATGCACTAAGAAACACTTTACTTACCTAACGGCTTTGAGCACAGCACCAATGTAAACATGTAAGTACTCGATCCTTGGTGTGTCCTTCTCTTGCAACTGAAAATCTCCCTTAATCGATTTACCTATTCGTTTTGTATTGGGAAGAGAATTAAGCAGAGTGAGACAAAAGAACTAGAGAGAGAGAGAAGAAGAAGAGAGTGAGACCGTTCTCAAGAATGTAGACAGGAGGATTTTCATAGCTCTGCTTTATATACTCCAGGACACCTTCCATAGCCCGTGGAGTATCTTCACACGTGTCCAAAAGCAACTAAGAAAAGACCTGACAGTATAAATAACTACAGGAGTTTTGCATCTGAATTAGTAGTCCACAATTGAAATCTTACCCCAGTAGATGAATCATTACAAAGGTCTGTCATCCCAAGCAGTAAAACAAAGAAGAGATGATCAGCAAAAAGTATAGAGAAAGGAAATGATTTGTTTAGATTAAGGCTATGGTTCTTACATGTCAAAGTTATGCTCGTGTCTGAGTAGAAATCAGGGTCACCTGAATAATAAGGTATGATGTTTGTGACAGTAGCGGCAGTGTAGTGAGTGAGTCCTACAAAGTCAGAGGAGCCTTTAACTAGTTCAGATTCTTCCTCTGAGAAATCTGGCAGTCTTGATCCAACGGTTCTTCTCATTACATATGGATACTCTCCGAATACAAGAGGTCCAAGCATCCTGGTTTACAAAGTGCATGCAGCCTTATTTTTCTCAGCATAAGACATTGTATATCTTCCCAATTTGGAAGATTTTTTTTTTACACCGTTTTTGCATGACACTACCTCTCTAACTCACCAGCCCAAGTAGAAATCTCTGGCTCTTTGAGTTGCAATTTCATCGTCCTTGGAGGTTGTAGTAGGCGAGAACCCTATTGCAAACAAGCCAAAGCCTACTGAACCTCCCTGCATATCCTGCGCATTATATGTAATATGTTGCTTCTTCGTCATAAACTCATATACATGCAAAAGCAAGTCTACCTTGTACTTTTGTCGATACAATCTTGAAGCAGAGGCGTGTGCAAGCAACAAGTTATGGCCTACTATATATGGTTCAGACGAAGAGTTCCCTGATATGCAGTTTCTGGAACAACGACCAGGTGCGGTTATCCCATCGTTGTAACCTCCAATGGTGAATATATTAGCCTCGTTGATCGTTGTCCAGAATTTGACGTGATTGCCAAATTCTCTGAAGCAAACGTCTGCGTAAGCAGTGAAGTCTTTGCTGCAATGGTAGATAGCATCAAGAGCCTGAGGATCAGTATAAGAAGCTAAGTAAACGGCAGTTTTTTTTTTTGTTTGCTCACATGATTGTGGGGTTGAGCCATCCTCCATAGTCATCCTCAAGAGCCTGAGGGTGATCGTAGTGGTAGAGTGTAACATGTGGTTCAATTCCTGTAGTAAGTTTACTTTTAAGGTTCACCTAGTAGGAACTAAAACTTAACAGGGAAAATTTTTAGAAAGAGTTGCCTAGTGGATATGACGAAGGAGTCTTACCGTGGGCTACAAGTTGTTGGATGAAGTTCTTGTAGAACTGGAGACCCTTTGCGTTAACAGGACCTCTTCCATCTAATTAATAATGAGAATATACCTCATTATAGGTTTGGTCCCTTTATAGGTAAAAAAACGGGCACAAGAAGACATACTTGGAATAAGCCTGGACCAAGAGATGGAGAATTTGAAGGCATCTAGGCCAGTTTCCACCATGAGTTGCACATCTTCCTGCACATTGAAAAGGCAAATAAAAAAGAATTTTTGATGTGAATACAACAAAGTAGAACTAGTACTTTACCAGAGGAAGGCTTTTGGTAGAAAGAAAAAGAAAAGAAAGAACCTTGTACTTGTGATAGCCATCACATGCTATGTCTCCGTTATCTAAGTTACCTGCCAAGTTCAATAAAACAATTTTTATTTTATTAAATTTCCAAAATAGATTCAAAAGAGTTTTTTTGTTTCTTTTTTTAAATTACCAGGAGAGTTTAGGCTTAACCCTATAACTTCCTATACATCAAAAAACCAAACTATGTAATATTAGTTTTATTTTGCCACTTCTAGAATTTGGTTTGGATACGTAAGTTGAAGTAACAACCCTCAGTAAAAACAATTGGTAAAAAGAGTATCGTTCTAACTAAAAATCCAAACACCAAAAGAATGATTACGAGAGTGAAGGTAAGTATCCCAGATGCTCGGCTTTCTCCCGTCTTCAGCAGCAGCACCTTCCCACTGTCAGAACGCATCAAACATTTTTTTTTGTCTTCTCTTTTAGACACTCGAATTTTCGATTAATTAGGACAGAAGCAGAACCGGAGTAGGAATCGAAATAACGAACCTGATAAGAAGAAGCACCGGATCCGAAAGAGAAGCCCTCAGGGAAATCACTCCTGCTGTAAACATGACTGCATCTCCCAGTAAAAGAGAGAGCCAGGATAATGGTAGTAATAATAAGAGACGAAACTAGATCCATTTGGCTCTTCTCTACAGTCCAATCCTATCACTTACTGTATCCGCACGAGACAATTTTTGAGTGACCAAGAACTAAACAAGTGTCTCTTTCAAATATTTAAATATCCATTGTTTGAGCAAAAAAGGAGGTTCCCTTAACTAAAAAAAAGTTTTCTTAATTCGATTCATCTATAGAAAGTAATCAGAAAACTAATTGTGATTACTTATTAGTGATCTCTTTTATTAAGTTAAGCAGTGTACATTGAGAGCATACCATCAAGAAAGAAGCCTAGAAAAATCCACGAAAGAAATTCAATCAACTTCCATTTTAAATCCTAAAAATAATTAATTAGATTAATGTGCTATTAGTAGTTCATTGAAATTTCATTAGGTTACTAAGATGTTAATTTAAAAACACACACAGTAAAAATCGTTAGATTGCCTCATATACACTGTTTGAAAAGACAGGAAAAAAAAAACAAATTTCACCTTTTCGAGAAATAAATAAATATATAATCAGCAAACCACCAAATTTTGTGTGCTTCAGCAAACAACTGTCAAAAGTTAATTTAATGCATTTAAAATAGTTGATGAGATGTAGTTTGGTCGTTGGGATTTGCAGAAAATGTTGTTAGAGGAGAAAACTCCCTCTTTTATCTTATTTTATCTCCTCCTCTTCTTGTTCTTGTTGTTGACTTTCTTCTTCTTCATCTCTACTCTACTATCTAGCCCATCGACTGATCTTGGAATCTCGACTAGCCTTTAGATCAACAAAGCCTTAATGTTTCCGGAAAACTCAGTACTCTCAGATGTCTGCGCGACCGGAATCTCCGGCGTCGTCGCTTTCTCGTGCCTCGGTTTCTGGGGAGAGATTGGCAAGCGTGGCATCTTCGACCAGGTCACTGATACTCTTTACATTTTATACGTAGACGACAAGCATCACCACTCAATTAGTTGAATCTGTAATGATAAGTACTCCTTTGTGCTTTGTTCAGTAATAGCTCCCATATGTAGTCTTGTCTGCTTTGTTTTCTTAGGCATAATATATGTGACTGACCAATACCATTTTCATGATTCTGTTTTGTCAGAAACTCATTAGGAAGCTTGTGCACATAAATATTGGCCTTGCTTTTACGCTTTGCTGGCCACTCTTCAGGTAATACCAATTTGACCGCTGCATCTTTGGCTCTTCTGCTTCTATCACTTCACTCATGACTCAACTACCATCTAAATTATATCAGTTCTGGACTCCAAGGAGCGCTTTTCGCTTCTCTTATAACTGGAGTCAATATTATAAGGATGCTGCTCCTGGGCCTTGGAGTCTACCAAGACGAAGGAACTATCAAGTCTATGAGCAGACACGGAGATCGCAGGTTTACTGAGTTTGATTGACATATTATCTCCTTTTTTTTGTCATTTCACAAAGTGTCTAACTGCTCTCTGAACCAGGGAACTACTCAAGGGACCGCTTTGTTATGCACTCTCAATCACATTTGCATGTATCTTCTATTGGAAGACATCCCCAATATCCATTGCAGTGATATGCAACCTCTGCGCTGGAGATGGTACGTACACCTTAGCTCTGTTTTTTTGTTTTGTAGCAACTTTTTGTATTGGCAAATTTGATACATTCCCCGTCTCCTCACATTATGTTAAAAAAAAAGGTATGGCTGACATTGTTGGGAGACGGCTTGGAACAGAGAAGCTTCCTTACAACAGAAACAAATCAGTAGCTGGTAGCATTGGGATGGCCATCGCAGGGTTCTTAGCATCCGTTGCGTATATGTACTATTTTGCTTCGTTTGGTTACATTGAGAATAGTGGGTGGGATATGATTCTTCGCTTCTTCTTCATCTCTGTTGCATCGGCTCTTGTGGAATCACTCCCGATAAGCCCTGGCATTGATGATAATCTCACCGTTTCCTTAACATCTGCCTTGCTCGGTACTCTACTCTTCTAGTAATAGCAGCACTGAGTCTCTTGTCATGTATCATCAAATACAGAGCCGTAGGGCTTGATTGCCTCTGAAGTAAATCTACATTCTTAGTTCCCACTTGTTACTTGTTACTTGTTAGTGAGTAAGCCTCATATTGTTGTTGTTGTTGTTTCTGTAGACGATCTTATTTTTTTCAGCTGTAAGTGGAGTTGAGTGCAATGTAGTGAGAAATGTAGTGACTATGCTTCTATAATTTCTACTAGAAACTTAATACATGCTTGTTTGTTGTTGGTTTGGCATGTGGCTATTTCCAAAGCTACTGGTGTGCTTACTACAACAGGTTATGTCTTGACTTACACTATAAGAAACGTTTTCTCACCAGAGCCAGAGCCGGTCTTGTACATAGCTAATTGAGACATTGACTTTAGGCATCCAAAATTCTATCAAAGTTAATATATAAATATAGGTACGTGTTTAAAAAAATATATTTTTAATGTTTTTACTAAATTATCTATGATTTCTTAACTTTTAGGACTGTCCTGTTTCTGTCAAGTGAGACTGGTGAGTGTAAGGCGCTTCAGACAAGGAAACAACACGGGCAACAAGAGGAAAACGGTGAAGCTTATAACAATAAGTATGGTCAAGATCTCATCATGCATCGTGTAGTGACTAGTGTCTGTCTCTTGTGAAGGGAAGTCACTCGCCGTCTTAAGGGCTCAAGGTCTCCGACGTCGAAGTTACCATTACAGGTCAGCCCGATCGGGAGTTAAATGGGCCTTAAGATGGGCTTTTCTTACATATTATAGCCCAAATCCCGACACGAGGACCCCACGTTAACGAAAAATCGTGCCGTTTTGTTATGTTAAAAAGAAGAAACACGTGCCGTTCAACGGAATTAGTACTCATGATGCCTTGTTTCTCCGCCGAGTGAAGTTTCACGGAGATCAAGAGGCGAAAACTTTATCTCCCTCCTCCGTTCACCGCCGCGACTCAGCCGTCAACTGTAAGCTTTCTGATTCCATTGCGATTTCGTCATTATGTAAATTGATTAAGAACCTCCCGATCTCATCTGTTAGATAGTGAATCGCCTTTGTTGAATTCCTCTCGATTGTCGTTTCGGATTTCTTCACACGCTTTTCTAGGGATCGTGATAGGGAAGCAGACTCTAATCGTAGTCACCATCTTACGATTTGCTTGTCTCGCAGAGCATTTAGGGCATTCTCGTGTTTTTGAGGATTCAATGTCTAACTCAGAGGATAATAAATCTTCCCATGATCAGGTATCTTATCAGTTAACGTGACTTATCTGCTAGTGAACACAGTTTCATCGTTTGATTTTATGTTTCTTGGTCTTGTATTTCTCGTGTGTGCAGCTCTCGTCTCAGGTCTTCCTTGATCTTGTGGACTCTGTGATAGCTGATGTGGCATCTGAGTGTCACCGTATAGCAAGACTAGGGCTTGACAAAGACTTGGAGGTAGTTGAAGAAGAGTTGAGGCTATCAGTGGAAGCGCGTGCCAAGGTTGCAGATCCTAGTAACAACCTAGAGACCAACACCAAATACGTTGTTGATATATTTGGTCAGAGCCACCCTCCTGTGGCTACCGAAGTGTTCAACTGCATGAACTGTGGGCGACAGATCGTTGCAGGAAGATTTGCTCCTCATTTGGAAAGATGCATGGGGAAGGTGAGATCTTATTGCATTCCTCCTTATGTCCTTTTGAGCTATACTGTTACGAAATGTGTTGTTTTTTTTGTTGAGCCTCTGGTTCTTGATTTTTTGTTTTCGTAACAGGGAAGAAAAGCTCGCGCCAAGGCGACCAGGAGCACAACTGCTTCCCAGAACCGGAACTCACGACGCAACACAAGTGATAACCAGTTATCGAGTGCTCCACCTGGTTTTGAAGAGAACGTGAAAAGGGCTTGAAGGACAACCTAGGAGAGGCTTATTGCTAAACTGCATTTTGGCTAGTAACTGCCTTGACTGGATTTGTATGAATCCGTTTTGCTAGGTTTATGTTCAGTTTGCACAGAGAGAAGAAGAAATCGAAAAGTGAGTAGCTGAGATTCATAATATTGTTATTTCACCAGGTTGTCAGCCTTGGCATGTCAATTTACAGATTGAAATGAAATGACTCTTTGGGTACATGCACCACCATATATAAATTACAAACTATTATCATAGAAACTCTGTGGATTCACCTTGTTGGAAGAGAGATTAGCAACCTCATTCACTGACTATATCCATCATTGCCTGTTCTTGGTTTCCTTTTGTGTGACCACTCATACTCTGCGCCTTATCTTCTTTAACTGAGAATGAATAGTTTAGCTTTTGTCTTTGTGGATATTGGATCGAATAACGTGAGAGGTTTCAGGGTCATGTCGGCAAATACAAAGAATGATAAAAGAGTAAGCTAATAAAAGAAGTAGAACATTTGAAAACAACCTCTCAGCTATCTGAAGTGGAAAATTCATACTTTGATTGAACTCTAAAATATCGTAGGTTTATATGTTGTGGTCATTACAAAGGTAACGTTTTTCTTAATTCATCACTCGTTTTCTCCATCTCTTAGTTTATTCTATGTAATGTATATGATTATGAAAACGACTAGTCTTTATAAAACTGCTGAGAATGGTGTCCTACTGAATATGAAATTATTTGAAAGCTAGAAGATGCCAAGAATAATAAAGCATAGTTTACAGTTTGCAACAATAAGTAAAACAGTAGATGCTTTGACCTCAACTGCGAAGTGAGTGATGTAGCCGTCTGAGATTCTGTCACATCTCATCAAAGCTGTCGATTTTTACTAAATCATAAGACAATTAAGATACATGAACTTAAGGTTTTACATTTTAGTTGCAGAAGTAGTATTGATTTGCATGGACAAAAGTCAAGTCGTAATCATAATCATTACCTTCAACCGAAGCTTAATCAACTAGATTACTACAAGGCTCTGTTTATTCATTTTACATTTCCAAAACTGTTTACAGGATTTTTGTTTATGTATATTTATTGTTACGGAGACGAATCTTGCCTCGCCGACGGGAACACCTTGCTACACTCCGGTCTACTTCTAGTACTCAACATTCTCATCAACGAACTTGATGCTGATGACGTTGATCTCCGACCATCTCTTGATCCTCCGCCGTTGATCTCCTCATCTAACACTTCAATTCTAACCTCTCCTTCTTCGTCGTCAACCCCTGTTTTGAGATCATCTTCCATCACAGCAAGAGACAGTGAATATCTCCGATCATCATCGGCGGCGTCGTTTTCTTCTCCTCCATCTCTAACCTCTGACTCTTCTTCCACGCCATTAATGGCCGGTTTGAGATTTTCTTGAACGGAGAGGGCGAGAACAGGGGATCTACAGAGAGGGCAAGTAGAGTGAGAAGACAGCCACATGTCTATACACTCAACGTGAAACCCATGTCCGCAATATCTCAACTTTCTTCCGACATCTCCCACTTCCCACAAACCAAGACATATCACACACTCCTCTTCTTCCTCTTCGTCTTCTTTCTCGTCATCTTCGTAAACGAACAGAGGAATCGAAGAAATCACTGAACAATCCAAACCTTTGTCATCGTTTGTTGCAGCAGCAGCAGCAGAAGGAGAAACACCACCACCGTCGAAACCTCCGTGTGGAACCGGAGGTATGATTCTTGTAGTTGTGACGGTTCTTCTTCTTCTTCTCCGGCGGCGTGGAGCGGAGGAGAATTCTTGGTCGGAGTGTGACCAGAAAAAGCGGGCGTAGAAATGGAGAAGCAGGACGAAGAGGACGACTAAGAGAAGGAAGACGAGAGCAGCCAAGAGGACATTGGAGTTGTAAGAAGACAAGACTTTGAGGAAACTCGAGAGACTGCTTCTTGTGGTCATTGAGCCTTCTCCTCCTTCTTCTTCTTCCTCCCTCATAGTGTCTTTGATTTTTAAGAGTTCTTTTTTTCGTTATCAATGTGATTTATTTATTTGTTGGAGGGCTGATTTGTTTTATATATGTGTGTAAAGTGAATTGTATAGGGAAAATCAAAAGTACGTATAAATACTCTGTAAAAGATGCGAATACTAATATGTATTGAGAATAAAACGAAATAAAATAATATTAGTCGTTTTCATTTGATTATATACAAATACAGACCCCACATAATCAGGATATTTGGTCAATAATATAATTTAAAATTCTAAAGAAAATTTATTCAAAGTCATTCTGAAAAGTAAGTTATATTATATATTATACTAGTGATATTAAAATTCTGTGGCGATATCTTTAATGATTCTACTTAAATTTATAATTTATTATATGGTCTTAGTAAAGAAAATATGTTAAAATATGTAAAATGAAAATATGTAAAAAATGATATTTTCGATCTTTTGATAGTGGTTAGCGGCAAGTAGTATATTATTTTGTTTGAAGTTGTTTAGTTCAAAGTAGAATAGCATAAGTAGTTATTCTAATCGATTAATAAAAATAGAATAAAATCGATAGTCGTAAAAAGTTAATTTAGTTGGAATCTTAAATACTCATGTCATAGACCGAGCTTTCTTTCAAGAAATGTTTGAAGGTGTTAAACGCGAGAAAGTTAGTTAGCATGTAAAAGCACCACCAAAAAGGAAATGATGTATAAGAAAACAACTACTTTAAAAGTAAGCAATCATTAACTGGTAAACTGAAATAAGAAACCTGTGTACCTTCCCATTAATCAACAACATATTAACCCCAATATCTCACCCCTTTCTAAACATTTTCAGGCTTGCCAAAATTGTTGTAGCTTAGTCTGAATATCTACACCGATTTGTCTTCAACTCAGAGCAATGAAACCGAAATTCGACAATGATTGAATTGGGAAAAGTAAAGGGATTATCGTCTGAACTCTCACACCGCCTATACATATACAATGAAATTGAGAAAGCAGGAACTAAAGAATCATTCAATAGGAGATAGTGGGATGTGTGGAATTTCTGGATTGATTATATGAACGATTATGTCGATTGCGTTAAAGAAGGAGAAGTGTAGAGGCTATATTCTCCATCGTCAACATCAAATACAAAGAAATTCTATAAACCAGTGTTTTGAAACCGACCGGACCTTGAATCGGATGATTCTGGGATCAACTGGATCATTGGATCAACCGCTGAATGAATCGCGGATTAATAAATGAATTAGTTTTATTATATAATAATATATTAGCTATGAAAACAAATATATATATAAACTAAAGTTAAGTATTTTAAATGTACATACAAAATATTAAGAAATAGTTTAGACTATTTAAAAAAATTGTAACATAATAGTTATGACATCTAAAAAAATTAAGACATAAAATTAAACTTCCAATCCAAAATAAACTAAAATTAAAACATCATTGTAATAAATTGTCAATAACAAAAATAAAATAACACCAGGTCACATCAACTAATTTTGGTTTTCTCTAAATTTTAAAACTTACCAACAAAATTTTCTAAATTTGTCACTTCATCATCTTTGGGATAATCTTCAGCAAGAGCATTCTCTAATTTATTATAATCAAGCTGTGTTTTTATTCTTCAACAATCCAAAACTCGTTTTGTAATTCACATGATCATATGATTTTATTCTTTTTGATATGTAAATTAAAAATGTAATGATTTGTTATAAACTAAGTTAAATAAAAAATAAAAAAATAATTTACTCACCTTTCTTGCAAACGTAAATTGTAGTGTAGAGGAATAAGAAACCTCATCGTGTTTTAGTCTGTTTTACGGACGTGCGGCTCAAGCATAATCATGACTCACTTTTCTTGCAAATGTAAATTATAGTGTAGAAGAAGAAGAAGACGGCAATAAACTGAAAATTTAAATTTATAATTAGAAATTTAGAATATAAAAATAATTTTAAAACATAATTTGAACTAAAATAGTAAAACACAAAAATTATCTATTGGTTCAACCAGTCTTTAACATGTATCCGGTTTTAGTGATTTTTGTGTGTGTTTTTGGTTTTCACAAAACCAAATCCGATTTATATTGGATCACTGGATTTATCGGTTCAACTATGGATCCGGGTCAGATTCAAAATACTCTTATAAACGTTTGGACCTGTATGAAAGAAAACTTAAAACCCTCAATTTATTTAACAATTAATACCAAAATTCATTAAATTTAAATTGAGTAAATATTTTAATTATTAAAAATAAAATGCCACATGGCATTTTTTCCCCCAAGGAGATAAAAAAGCCTACTTTATTAGTATAGATATTACATGCATAATCTTGGTTTGGATATTGATGAAATGATGTGATGTGCAGTAGAAGTACTTGCAGGGAATGGTTGTGGGTCTTTGTCTTTAGTGTGTTGTGGTTGCAACCAAATAATAGAGTGGAGGTTGTGAGTTTAAGAGACGGGTGGGGTTTGTTTTTATATGCATATCTCTACAACTATATGCTATGAATCAATCTCTAAAGTCCTAAACCTTAGGTTTAGACTCATACAATGCATTAGACTGGTATGGAGTTATAAAAGTATATTTAATAAAAATCAGTTTACAATTTTGGAGCTATAGAATATATATATTAGTTATTTAAAATTTAGAGATCAAAATGAATCTTCGATTAAGCTTTTTGTCCATGACTAGTGTTTGATTACTATGAATCAATGGCAAAGAGTAAGTTACAGGTAAGGTGGGAAAATAAAGAAAGGGAACACGAAATACTAAAAGAAGAGAAGTGGGTAATGGAGGTCACATGAAAGGTAGCTTAGAAAAGAAGGTAAGTAGGGAGAGAGATCCGGAAGAGTTTACGTGAATATAAAGCAAAAAGTAGAAGACGAGGAACGCTATGCCTATGCAACAACTTCTTGTAAAACATCTTTACACGTTTCTCTATTAACCAATCTTTTACTACTATATTTTAATAATATATTCGATGTTCTCAGGACCTAGCCACGAGGAACCGAGAAGGGTCAAGTCTTTAAAATTAAATGACTCGTCAAGGTAACGGAGTTTACTCCAAAAAGAACAAATCCCCATGACTTTTCAGAATGATTTTTTTTTTCTTGTTTAGCAGTATTGAACAATGCTTCCTAATTTTCAGTTTATATATTACTCCGTAAAACATGTTTTATATTTTATAATCATTTTATTGTTAACGTAGAGTACTCTGTGGCATTATTAATTGCTTTGCCGATAGTTGTAAGAAAATGACAATACTTGAAAATGGCAGTAATGAGAAAGACATAAATGAAGATAAGTGAGGAGGGGATTCTCTTCTCTATAAGAACTTTATTGACCAAAAGTCACTCTTCTTCCCAAAGGTTGAAGTTGCAGTTGCAAAAAACACACTCTTTATTTTGAGCCTTTTTTTTTTTTTTTGAGCATTCCTTTTTACATCTTCCAAGCATTTTTAGCCTTTGTTCCTTTTTTTTCTTACCTTTTTTTTTTAACCTTTTTTTTTGTTTGCCATGCTTATGTTTTTGCTTCCCACCCTTACGAAAAATGAACAATATTTGCCTACCACGTGCAATTTGACGTACACAATAAATTACTTCTTACAGCAAACCCTGAATAATCTTTCGTACATAATAATATTATGAAGATGACATATTAAAACATACAGTTTGAATATTCAAGGGAGGAACACCTCGATATTGTTTAATTACGTTCTATTCATACTTTTTGGACAGAGGAATTTAAATGGCAAGGCCAAGAGATAGAGAAGGGCTTTAAAACATGGTGTGTTCCGCTCGAACTTTGGGTTCAGGGCTCATATAACTTTGTTTGAACCCTAAACTTTTTATTTGAGCCCTTCTTTTACTTTTTAGAACCACTTTATTTGCTGCAAACAAAACAAAGATGTTTCGAAACGTGTGTGGCCATCTATGCTGCAACAAATCTAAACGAACCTTCTTTGCTTTTAACTTACCCCATTGACGGCCCATAAATATAAAAAGCATTTTATGCTTAAACTGTAATGACTATTAGGAACTTGGCTTTCTCTCTTCTAACTTGTTCTTTTAGCTGTAGCTTAGCTTTACCATCGGGGCATACTTGTGTTTATAAGTATTAATGGAATTCTCTACTATCGGACACCTTCTCAACCATGATTTTTAATCTTCTTCCTCGTCAATAAGTACAAATAAAATTGAGATTATTTGATGTGTCAGATTACAAATGAATCATCAGCGGGATTAAATCCTCAGCCAGGGATAACTGTTTTTCATATTTGTTATCATCATACACATCATCCCCTCTTAATCTCAACAAAAAAATTGATAAATAGTAGACAATTAGATATAAAGTAGGAAGAACTCAGTCCCTTAGATGTTCATAATGAAATGCGATCATCACCGCTATCATTACAGGTCTGTAAATTGACTCATCACTGTTCTTCCCACTCCATAAATAAAAACAAACAGCCATAACCTAAAAAAATACAATGTAGTTGCTCAAGCTAGGTTCTCTAATCAACAGCATCAAACTAGAATTAACAGTTCTAACGCTGGAATGATTATGGAGAACATATGTAAAAAAAAACAAAAGCAACACGATTAGTATTGCTTCAAGGGAACGAATCGTATGGGAACGAACATATCCGCATAGACTATCTGATGAAGCCAACTTTCTATACCAGAGACCGAGACACAGAACCTATCTACAAGAGAGTTTCATATCTACTACCAAAGAGTCACAAAACATATTTATCGCCGCTGCTAAAAGTGGTGATTCTCTTTCGTATATAAAGAGAGTAACGGGGCGGTGGAGATGCAAAACCCTATAAGGCTTTTTGCTAAGCCCATTGGAGTGTATTTTTAAAAACAAGCTCAACGAATTAATCCGAGACTATTGTTTGCCGTTAACAAGCCCAAAATGTGTTGATTCCGGAGAAGCTCATCTCGGCCGGTGCTGCTGCACCTCTGTCACTTTTTTTTTTGATTGGGTGTTGAATTGAGATATTAATTTGTCACTTTAAACAGTGATGGGCCTAATTGAATAGAAATGAAAAGTGTAAGTCCCTTTATGTCAGTTTTTATTGATTAGTGTCTAGTGGGGGATAGTGTTATCCCAGCATCCAAACAGGCTGATAACTTGGATCGGGTTTTAGTTACTTGGTCTCTCTCTTCTCATCTTCTGACTCTGTTGAGATCATCGGAGATTGAAAAATGGCGATGGACAGAGCACAATTGATATTGTTGGGTTTACCGATATTCTTATTTTGTTCGGATCTCTTCAACCTATTCACTCCTCCGCCTCCGAAACCTCCGCATCACCGTCCTCATCAGCCACCACCGCATGTCCCTCACCAGCAGCGTGTCATACCCGAAACCCTAGATTTCCCTTCTCAGGTGAAGATTTATCGTGTATGTTTTTTTTGCATCTCTCTGTACTTATCGCCTTTGGATCCTTGCTCTGTTTGCAGAAAGCAAGCGGCTTAGGATCAGTTGGATATGGAAACACCGTGGAGATCAACTTCTGCGTCTCCTGTTCTTTCAAGTAAATTTAATTTGATTAAATCATTTTTTTTGTTGGTTAATGTTTAAAGGTTGCTTCTTGTAATTTTATACCATAGTATGGTAAGTCTAGTCATGGACTTAGGACACTGCATCAGGCCTAGTTATCGTTAGATACATGAATGTCGAGTTAGTTTTAATGAGTTTCATTGTCTTCAAGTAGTAAAGTTATTGCCTTTAGGCAGTTTCATTGTCTTTAACAAGTAAATAACAAGTAAAGTCATTGACTTTAAGATGAGTGGGGATGGATTTTGAATTTCTTGGAAATTTCACTGGAGATGATTCTGTTGATGTTATATGTTTAGAAGCTGATACCTTTTGACCTTCTCTAGCTTTTTAACAGTGCGTGACTGGTGCTTCTGCGCATTTTAAAAGCTTGTTGGCAAAATTTTAATTTGCAGGGGAACTGCAGTGACCATGAAGAAGATGTTAGAGACGGAGTTTCCTGGTTTGGATGTGATTCTCGCGAACTACCCAGCGCCAGCACCAAAGCGCCTTCTAGCCAAAGTTGTACCGGTTGCTCAGATGGGAGTTATCGGTATGATAGTTGCAGGTGATCGCGTCTTCCCCATGATTGGAATTGCGCAGCCACCTGCGTGGTTCAACTCCTTGAGGGCCAATAGATTTGGATCCATGGCTTCCACTTGGCTTGTCGGAAACTTTCTTCAGTCTTACCTTCAAAGCTCAGGGGCCTTTGAAGTTCTCTGCAACGGGGAACTGGTTAGTAGTATTAAACTCACTTATCAATGTTTCAAGATGATGTGTTAAAAAGTTTGTACCAATCTGGTGCTTCTATTTTGCAGGTGTTCTCTAAATTGAAAGAAGGTAGATTCCCTGGAGAGATCGAGCTGAGAGATCTCATCAGTAAAAAGTTGACAAGACCGAGCATCATCTCAGGTAGCTACTGAAGGCCAGTATCATCAGCAGTATAACAAAGGTGTTACCTTTCCACAAGTAGTGTTTCGATCTCACTGTGCTTAAAAGCCTGCTGATGTTGTAGCATTCACTTGGTTTAACATTTTTTTGTTCTTTTTCAAATATTTATCTTGTGATGATGGTCCACATGCTACTAACTAGTTGCATTTGCATAGAACTATTTTTGTAAGAAACGAAAACAATGAAAACACTTTTCCTTATTTTTTTCTCTTAAACAGTGAATAAGTGCCATTGTCCCCACTTAACTTTGTCATTCTTGTGTTCATAGTTCCAAGATATTTACGGATTAAAACCATTTATTTCCAAAATGTTTATGTACAACTTTTACATTCCCCCTCATGATGCATAGAAATAAGATTCCAAGGGTTCTCAAGAATCATCATCAGAAGAGTCATCAATGGGATTCCAGATTCTATTAAAGAGCCACATGGTGTCACCATCCACAGCGTAGCCATCCTGGTTCCTGTGCCAACCATAGTAAGCGTGCGTCCTGTTCTTTTTTTTTTGAACAACCAAATTTCATTAGAAAATTAAGCAGAAACAGAGTTTGCAGAGTACAAGGCAGACTTAGCTAGAGAATCCGCTACCAAATTAAGAAGATGCGGTACAAAAGAAAACCTAATGGAGTTGAAAGAAGATGATAAAAACTCAATATCCAAGTTGATTTCGTAGAGTTCCACCGGATGTTGCTTTGAGTTGAGTGCTGTGATGAGCACCTGATTATATGATCTGAGGCAGATATTAGAAAGATGGAGTGTCTTGGCATGTAGAAGGGCCTCACGGACCGCTAACGCTTCAGCCATTAATGGCGAGGCCATAGAGTATCCTGTCGATGAACCTTGCCTAGAATCTCCTGTTTGAGGGTTGAAAAATACCCATCCGAAACCTGCTATTTTGTCGGTATTTCTCCATGCCCCATCCGTGTGAAGGATCACCGCTGTCTCCTCTACGCGATTGATGGAGATAAACCTGGTCGAAGCTGTAGTTCCCTGGGGCTTTTCAGGTTGTGCAATCTGCCACTCTCGAGCAAGTCTGAGAGCGTTGCAAACTACATCGCTGGGACTGGGTGTTCTGTTCTCAAAGACCTGCAGATTCCTTGCAATCCAAATACACCAAGCAAGGAAAATGCTAACCGAAATACCTGAGGGGGTAAGCAGACCCAAGATGCAGTTTCCGGAAGCAGCTGAGGAATCCTTGTTGTTGTTTGAAATTCAATAGGAATCTGGGTGGGCAGGAGACTCCAGACTCTACGAGTGAAGTTGCAGTGGAGGAAGAGATGGTCTGCACTTTCTTGTGCTCCACATCGTGCGTCCTGTTCTTAATCGAGAAAATAGTGTGTCCGAAGCTAGCTTCTCTGAAGGCAGAGTACTCAGGCTGAGGCTCAGTAATTCTGCAGAAAACATATCACACATTCAAATTCTTCATACTGAATCTAGTGGAAGCAAAAAAATAAATTGCGATGATTAGAAAGTTTAATTAATAGTTTACATGGTAGACAATCCTTCAAGATTGCCTCCATCACCAATGGTGATATATACAGGAGCAGATAGATCTTTCACTGGTCTGCAAATTCCATTAACCACATTGTACGCAAAGTTGGATATACGTTCCTGGTTTTACAAATAGCTCAAGTTTATCAGCAACTATAGTTTAAAAAGAGACATGATGAGCTAAAAAAAGTTATTTGTTGATCTTACTGATCTTTCATAGCCATGGACGTGACCCGCAAAAACAGCATCTACTTTGTTCTTGACGAACCATGGCTCATACATCACTCTCATGGTTTCTCCTTCCATGTAATGGTAATCATAGCTGTTGTACCACGGTGAATGCATAAGAACAATCAACCATGGTGTTTCTGTTCTGTTAACCTTTGGGAATTCTTGTTCAAGCCACATGTACTGTGGTGTGTATTTACCTTACCAAGAATAGTTGTTGGGATCCTCTTAGTCTTGGTTAAAGAATATCCCATTAAAAAAGGGTTTACGAGCTTTAAGCTGGATTTTACAGTATGCTGAATATGAAGCAAGCACGATTATGTAAGCAGGACCTCTCTTTATTGAGTACCAGAATGGTTCTGTGCTGCCTGATGATCGGTGAGGAGTACAGTATCTATGCTTGAATGGCTTAAATGGTTTGGTTTCTCCCTGCAAAGCGCATAAACTTAACAATCAGTGTCAGTCTAGCTAAAAAGCCAAAACAGAGAAGATAAAGCCAAGAAGCATTACAATCTGGGGAGCAAAATCAAGTTCATGGTTTCCTACGGTCCAAATCCAGGGTTGATATGCTGTGCTTCTTTCAACAAATCTTCCCCAAGTGTCCCATCTATTATTGTCATGGTTCGGGTATGTGTCAGCGTATGAGAAATCCCCAACAAACAAAATTGTTTGACCTTTCAATGGGTTATTCTCATAATGTGTTAAGGTTAAGTCAAAACTCTGCCCAAGATCCCCTGCAACAAAACTTTACAACTCAAGTTCATGTCCATGGGAAGCTAATATAACTCCCACTCTTTTAAAACCGTTAATATGATTTCAGGACACAATTACCATTAACACCAAACGTGTAGGGAACGTCAGGACCAGGTTTCGGAGGAGTGAGGAACCAGAACTTGCGTTCGGTTTGTCCCACACCTACCATATAGTAGTACTTGGTGTCATACTGCAAGAAGAGAACCACAAAATCAGATACACTACAATAGAAAAGATTGTGATTAATAATGATGATGATGGAGTACCTCTAAGTTTTTAATGGTGCAATGATGGATGTGACCAGACGTATAGTTGTAGAACTTGTACGTCTTGGATTTGCCATGGGCTTTTAGCATTTCGCAGCTATGCTCTTTCCAGTAAAGAACCGTGTTAGATCCTCGCGCTTTTTGCGTCACCCAAGATACTATCACTGCCTTTCCTTCAAGGTCTCCTTGTGTTATATGCACCTTTTCGTTGAAAACCCAAATAAAAACCCCAGTTTCTTGTCGGCCATGCATGTGTTGTCTTGCGCAACGGAATATGATAACGCTTGGAAGATTTTACATTACAGAATCAATGTGTCTCAATAAGATTTTATCGCTAATTTAATGGGGTCAACATCGTCTCAGGTAGCTACTGAAGCAGAGTATCATCGTGGAGTTCCACAAGTAGTTAAGACGGTGGTGTTTCGATCTCATGTGCCCAAAAGCTGCTGATGTAGCAATACCTTGTTCATTTGGTTTAACTAGCTTTTACTCTATGATTCAATCATTTTGGTTACATCGGATGATACCCTCTTCAAGGAACTCTTTTAACGTGATGTTTTGTTGGTACAAACACAAAGTAACTCTTCTTACACATGTGTTATTGTGCCTTCTCAATTATCACATCTTTTCATTTGTACTCTTTCAAGCACAATTTTAACACATATACACAGGAACTTGTACCAATCTGGTGCTTCTATTTTGCAAGTGTTCTCTAAATTGAAAGAAGGCATATTCCCGGGAGAGATCGAGCTGGGAGATCTCATCAGTAAAAAAGCTGACAAGACCGAGCATCGTCTCAGGTAGCTACTGAAGCCCAGTATCATCAGCAGGATGATGTCGATATGAAAGGGTATAGAGAAGGTGTAACCTTTCGTGGAGTTCCACAAATTTTTAAGACGGTGGTGTTTCGATCTCATGTGCCCAAAAGCTGCTGGTGTAACCATACATTTTTCATTTGGTTTAACTAGCTTGTACTCTATGATTCAATCATTTTGGTTACATCAGATGATACCCTCTTCAAGGAACTTTATTTATAAGAAATTGTGTGGAAATGATGAGACACATATTGATATCAATATACATATTGGCGAAAGGTGCAGAAACTGAGAATTTCATTTCATTCTCAGACCAACTGAACATGTTAGGTCAGTTTCTACCAGGGCTGCGTTGGCCGGTAGTTACTGGAGGAGTGCCGGGATTGTGTTTTGGATTTGCAGACGGGCCATCATAATCATTGACGCTCACCATCAACGATCTCCTTTCGATTCCAATCTTCCCAATTCCTAAACAAACCAAACGAAATCAATCAAAGATCCAAAAACAGATTGAAAAGAACCAAGGAATACGAAAAAAAAAAAAGAGATCTAAACCTGAAACAGAGACAGAACCAGGGGATGAAGATGTAACTGTAAGCGTCAACAGGAGAAACACAGCAACACGAAGTACAAAACTCATCTCTCTCTTTTTTTGTCAGAGCTTTTTTTTTTGTTATGAAAGTAATCTTAAAATATTCTGTTATAGAGTCGTGTCGTGTCCGTCGTGTGTTCCTAAAGAAACGACAACTGAGTGTTTTATTGTGTCAATCCAACTGGTTTTACCCCTCAAATCTCAAATCAATATAAAATGTTAAAACATTTTTTTTATAATTACCATGATGTCATGTAGGTCTTAGCATTCGGTTTTTAGTTTGTTTTTTTTTTCCTCGATTCCAGAGTATCTATTCTTGTATTTATGAAATTTGGTTTGATAAAACATTTTCTCAACTTTGAAGTGAGAACAGACCTGACTATTTTGGGTGATTTGTATAAGTTCAATGAGAAAGGCCACGTGATAAATTTGGATGAAGAGCAATTTCATTTTATATTTACAACATCTGCTTTAAGCCTCTAGGTGATAACTGCCATAATAAAGTAAGTTTGCTTTTTAGTATGAATTTTCCATAATGGCACAATGCAATTTTGCTTTAGTGTGAGTTGCCACAATGAAAGCAATCGGTATTACTGGACCACAAAACAGATATCATTATCAGCAGTTTGAAATCTGAACAAACTAATGAAATTAAAATTACAAACTTTTTTTTTTGAAACTTCAAAAATCACAAACTTAATAATCTTGTTTATCTTAATCAATTATTGTAGCAGTTAGCTCAAAAAAAATCAATTATTTTAGCATCTCTTGCTAGCCTGTGGGCTGTGGTTTAGTGATGAATGAACATCATCAACGAAACGAGTAACGAGGAGGCTCCAAGACAAACCGCACGAGCAGTCTCGCGTGCTGGAAGACGTCTCCGACACGATCATGCAGCCGGACGGCACGAATTCCGGGCCTGATCTCCGACAATGGCAGACATGTCTGGCCGGCGAAATCGTTCGGAGTATTCTTGTCGTGGTCTTTGACTGTGATACACAGAAGAGCTAACTCCGGAACACGCAATGGGAACTCGAATTCTTCATCCCAAACCGGAAACCACTCGTCTGTATCTGTTTTGTTCTGTAACTTATTGTGTCTGAAGGTAATCCTGCGATTCCGACCTGAAATAATAAAAAGAAATATTAGCTGGTACGGTTACTTGAATGACAAGTAACCTATTAGGGTTCTTTAAAACTGAAGTTCTTTGTTATTTTTAACAGCTAACACTTGCCTTTACGTAGAAATCGGGTGGAGAGTATCGATCAAAATAATCTTGAGAAAAATCCATATTCCATCCTTCTCCATTGTAAATCTTCACCTAATCATACATACACAGAGCTAAGATGCTTTCTTCTGGCACAAGAAACGTATGAAAAGGAGACGGAGACAAAGACAAAACCTTAAGAATGGTCTTGATCTGGATACTTTTACTGCAAGGGTCAAAATTTCCACCTCCAGGACCTTTAGAGAGCAAAACATCAGGCTTTTTCACATAACCACATCCACCATTGGCTTTAAACATTCCTTGCATCATCCACAGGAACTTCC
This sequence comes from Brassica carinata, assembly GCA_016771965.1. Taxonomy (NCBI): domain Eukaryota; kingdom Viridiplantae; phylum Streptophyta; class Magnoliopsida; order Brassicales; family Brassicaceae; genus Brassica; species Brassica carinata. The sequence continues at coordinate 61,833,022 of CM028687.1, read as the reverse complement.
CATGACTCTGCGTTTATCAAAAAACTAGTATCATTGTTATATACTAATCTTTCCTTTCTATAGAAAATCTAAATCTCTTACTTGCATATTGAAGGCAACCATTTGAGCACCATGCATCCATCCAACGAGAGGATCATAGTTTGATGAGTCAAAACGTGTAGTCTTGGGAAATATCCTCAGAATATTCCTCTGAGTGAACTTTACTATTTCAGGTCCACGGCTTTTAGCCAGAGTTTCTAGCCACTGCTCACTCATGCTTAACCGTATGACTCGGTTAGGATCCCCATTCAAGCAGTTCTTCAGTCCTCCTTTGCGGTTCCCAGCGTGAATCGAGATCAAGTCTCTGTATTCAACCGCTACAGTCTTCTCATCTTCATCCTGAATCAGTTCCTCTGCATTTACAGATTCAGCTGCTGGTGCACCTTGAGAGATCTGTGTCTGGAGATACTCTTTTGGCGGCTTTGTTGAGATCAAAATCTTGTTCTTGAGCGCTTGTGGTGAAGGAAAACACTTTTTATATTCGTCCCTGCATCGAAACAATGTTCCTCCAAAAGTCTTTCTCACCATCTGCAAACATTTAGTTATAGCAGGTGAGATGACTTGAATGACAAGTAACCTATTAGGGTTCTTGAAAATTGAACGTCTTCAATGTATCACCATCAATTCAAGCTCAGTGATGTAAACAAGATTCCATGATTTATCAGAATCTTACCTTAGCGACTTTCTTCTGAAGATCTGGAGACAAATGGTCCTCTAAGGTAAGTACAACAGGATAGTCAGACACCTCAAATGCGTTCTCCTTTACCGCGTTAAGACATTTCTGTAGATCTTCAGTACTTGTTAACGTCCTGATATCAACAGCAAAACAAACTGTTATAGACTTCTCTAAAGGACTAAGTCAATGAGTGATTCAAGAAAGGGTTTTAATTAATGGTTAGTATCAGACCCGCCATGACGAACTTCAGCTTCGGTTCCTGAAGAGTTAGGCCATAGATCAAGCTCGATGACACGAACTCCTCTTCTCAGAGCCTTCACAATCGGCTCGGTGCTGCTTCTACTGTTGAGTTGATTCCCAGTCAAGTAAGAGTTATGTCCCGTGTACAAGAAGTAATGTGATAAAGGCTGAGTCATATCTTGCCAAACCTAAAAACCAAAACCCCATATAAATGTATTCAACTAAGAAAATAAATTATCTCTCAACGTAAATATATATTATCCTAAATTTTACCAATGTTAAGAATTTACCTCGCCGGAGAGAGGCAAGGGAGAGTTGAAATCGCTGAGGAGATAACGGTAGAATTCTTCAAGATGAAGCCCACGAGGGTGGAAAACGCCGTGATGTTTGAGCATGTTGAATATATCCTTCACGTAGTTTGAATCAGCGTGTGTTTCTCCTTGCACTTGGATCACGAACCTCAGCATCTCATCTACAGACATCCTGCCGTTTTGGGAGTAATAGTCGAAAAGTGTTTTGATTTCTTGAGGTGGCTCACTTGATTTCACTTTGTAGCTTCTTACACAACAGAAGCACACTTTGAATGTTACCTTCATTTTTTTGTGTTTTCTTGTTTCTCTTGTGAGAGTTAACTGGATAGAAAAGAAACAGAGAGATGCTGTTCCAAGAAGGAAAGAAAGGAAACAGAGTTTTTATGTGTTTGTGTAAAACATGTGTTCGTCAAGATGTAGTTCTCATGTAATAAGGAACCTCTTTTATACTATAAAAGAACTATTCTTAGTAAAAAAATAATATATTCAACTATATTAAAATCTGGACGAAAGAGATGTTCTGTCGGTGTCTGAAAAAATAATCTGTTCAACTATATTAAAATCTAGACGAAAGAGAAGTTAAACAGAGCTGTTGATCAAAAGTAAAGAAAAAAAACGTGGAACAGTGGTAGAGCCAATGGCTGAGAAACTGGTGTTAAACTTGTATAGTCGTCCTCATATATAGAAAGATGAAAAACTTTATTTATCATTTACAGCAAATCATTAAAACAGCTAAGATGTTATTGGTGAGTATTAAAATAGTTTAAAAGTGGAGGCATTGAAGAAATACTTTAGGGTAAACAGTGAAAGATAAAGAAAAGTCCAGGGTATGTTTTTCTACTTCACATTTTATGAAGAAAAAGCAAAATATTATATTCTTTGTTGAATACTAGTAACCAATATAAAAGACAATTTTTATTTAACTGCTGTAGTACTTGTCTCTTTTTTTTTTGTTGCTAAAAACTGTTGTAGTACTTGAAATAAGAGTATCTGTTTTTCTTGCTCAAAATTTTCTTATATTTGTGAAAATCAATCAGACCCTGTGAAAGATAAAGAAAAGTCCAGGGTATATTTTTCTACTTCACATTTTATTATATTCTTTATTAAATAGTTGTAACCAATATAAAATATAATTTTTATTTAACCACTTGTTGAAATAAGATTATCTGTTTTTCTTACTCAAAATTTTCTTATATTTGTGAAAATCAATAGACCCCTAAAGGCATGCACAATAGAAAGTACTGTATTTCCATAAGTCTTTTAAAAATAAAATTATTAAAAAGTAATTTAAAGAATGTAACAGGGAGAGAACGAATTTTCCCCAAAAAATCAAATTTTGATGAAAAACTTGTTACATTTGTCATTTTAATTAGTTAATATTTGTAGTTATTAAAGTATATTTTAAGAAACAAAAAAGTTCAAAAAAGTATATTTTGAGAAATTTGATACAGTTTTCACCAGTACTGTATTTACTATCATAGAAAACATATATTTTGTTTCATACTTTTCGATTTATTATCAACACTGTTGAAGATGTGACACTAGTTCACACACAAGGATTGGAAAGTTTTGAAAGTCGTGTTTCTACATGCTGTTTCAGGATACCTCATTCTCGCTGCAACCACCACCTCATTTGTTTTTTTTTTCTTTGAATAATCAAAAAGGTTTTGATAAGATATATGAGATATATTACATGCTTAGAAAAAGTTAAGTGCTTCACAACGTTATGGATCTATAATTTATTGAAAAGATTATCTAGGAGTGCACTCAATATTATTAAACATCGACCTGTACCATATTTTGTATAAAAACGGTTAGTACCATGTCTAACCAATATGGGATCTATTTCCTTCGGTCTTGCATTTGTTTGTGTGTTGTTCTCCATTATTGTATGTCGAAGAATATATTACCTTTTCTTCTTCTCGATCTTAGTTGGCTTGTTAGTCCTAGGAATCGTGTTCTCCTAGAAAGTCCTTACTCGTTTTGATGCAAATTTCGTGTACACATTTGGTCGGTTTCAGGCAAAATCTGATGAAACCTTTCTCTTGATTCTCAAATTAAAGGACTAAGTCAATGAGTGATTCAAGAAAGGGTTTTAATTAATGGTTAGTATCAGACCCGCCATGACGAACTTCAGCTTCGGTTCCTGAAGAGTTAGGCCATAGATCAAGCTCGATGACACGAACTCCTCTTCTCAGAGCCTTCACAATCGGCTCGGTGCTGCTTCTACTGTTGAGTTGATTCCCAGTCAAGTAAGAGTTATGTCCCGTGTACAAGAAGTAATGTGATAAAGGCTGAGTCATATCTTGCCAAACCTAAAAACCAAAACCCCATATAAATGTATTCAACTAAGAAAATAAATTATCTCTCAACGTAAATATATATTATCCTAAATTTTACCAATGTTAAGAATTTACCTCGCCGGAGAGAGGCAAGGGAGAGTTGAAATCGCTGAGGAGATAACGGTAGAATTCTTCAAGATGAAGCCCACGAGGGTGGAAAACGCCGTGATGTTTGAGCATGTTGAATATATCCTTCACGTAGTTTGAATCAGCGTGTGTTTCTCCTTGCACTTGGATCACGAACCTCAGCATCTCATCTACAGACATCCTGCCGTTTTGGGAGTAATAGTCGAAAAGTGTTTTGATTTCTTGAGGTGGCTCACTTGATTTCACTTTGTAGCTTCTTACACAACAGAAGCACACTTTGAATGTTACCTTCATTTTTTTGTGTTTTCTTGTTTCTCTTGTGAGAGTTAACTGGATAGAAAAGAAACAGAGAGATGCTGTTCCAAGAAGGAAAGAAAGGAAACAGAGTTTTTATGTGTTTGTGTAAAACATGTGTTCGTCAAGATGTAGTTCTCATGTAATAAGGAACCTCTTTTATACTATAAAAGAACTATTCTTAGTAAAAAATAATATATTCAACTATATTAAAATCTAGACGAAAGAGAAGTTAAACAGAGCTGTTGATCAAAAGTAAAGAAAAAACGTGGAACAGTGGTAGAGCCAATGGCTGAGAAACTGGTGTTAAACTTGTATAGTCGTCCTCATATATAGAAAGATGAAAAACTTTATTTATCATTTACAGCAAATCATTAAAACAGCTAAGATGTTATTGGTGAGTATTAAAATAGTTTAAAAGTGGAGGCATTGAAGAAATACTTTAGGGTAAACAGTGAAAGATAAAGAAAAGTCCAGGGTATATTTTTCTACTTCACATTTTATGAAGAAAAAGCAAAATATTATATTCTTTATTAAATAGTTGTAACCAATATAAAATATAATTTTTATTTAACCACTTGTTGAAATAAGATTATCTGTTTTTCTTACTCAAAATTTTCTTATATTTGTGAAAATCAATCAGACCCTGTGAAAGATAAAGAAAAGTCCAGGGTATATTTTTCTACTTCACATTTTATTATATTCTTTATTAAATAGTTGTAACCAATATAAAATATAATTTTTATTTAACCACTTGTTGAAATAAGATTATCTGTTTTTCTTACTCAAAATTTTCTTATATTTGTGAAAATCAATCAGACCCTGTGAAAGATAAAGAAAAGTCCAGGGTATATTTTTCTACTTCACATTTTATTATATTCTTTGTTGAATACTAGTAACCAATATAAAAGACAATTTTTATTTAACCACTTGTTGAAATAAGATTATCTGTTTTTCTTACTCAAAATTTTCTTATATTTGTGAAAATCAATCAGACCCTGTGAAAGATAAAGAAAAGTCCAGGGTATATTTTTCTACTTCACATTTTATGAAGAAAAAGCAAAATATTATATTCTTTATTAAATAGTTGTAACCAATATAAAATATAATTTTTATTTAACCACTTGTTGAAATAAGATTATCTGTTTTTCTTACTCAAAATTTTCTTATATTTGTGAAAATCAATCAGACCCTGTGAAAGATAAAGAAAAGTCCAGGGTATGTTTTTCTACTTCACATTTTATTATATTCTTTATTAAATAGTTGTAACCAATATAAAAGACAATTTTTATTTAACCACTTGTTGAAATAAGATTATCTGTTTTTCTTACTCAAAATTTTTCTTATATTTGTGAAAATCAATCAGACCCTGTGAAAGATAAAGAAAAGTCCAGGGTATATTTTTCTACTTCACATTTTATTATATTCTTTGTTGAATACTAGTAACCAATATAAAAGACAATTTTTATTTAACCACTTGTTGAAATAAGATTATCTGTTTTTCTTACTCAAAATTTTTCTTATATTTGTGAAAATCAATCAGACCCTGTGAAAGATAAAGAAAAGTCCAGGGTATATTTTTCTACTTCACATTTTATGAAGAAAAAGCAAAATATTATATTCTTTATTAAATAGTTGTAACCAATATAAAATATAATTTTTATTTAACCACTTGTTGAAATAAGATTATCTGTTTTTCTTACTCAAAATTTTTCTTATATTTGTGAAAATCAATCAGACCCTGTGAAAGATAAAGAAAAGTCCAGGGTATATTTTTCTACTTCACATTTTATTATATTCTTTATTAAATAGTTGTAACCAATATAAAAGACAATTTTTATTTAACCACTTGTTGAAATAAGATTATCTGTTTTTCTTACTCAAAATTTTTCTTATATTTGTGAAAATCAATCAGACCCTGTGAAAGATAAAGAAAAGTCCAGGGTATATTTTTCTACTTCACATTTTATTATATTCTTTATTAAATAGTTGTAACCAATATAAAAGACAATTTTTATTTAACTGCTGTAGTACTTGTCTCTTTTTTTTTGTTGCTAAAACTGTTGTAGTACTTGAAATAAGAGTATCTGTTTTTCTTACTCAAAATTTTTCTTATATTTGTGAAAATCAATCAGACCCTGTGAAAGATAAAGAAAAGTCCAGGGTATATTTTTCTACTTCACATTTTATTATATTCTTTATTAAATAGTTGTAACCAATATAAAATATAATTTTTATTTAACCACTTGTTGAAATAAGATTATCTGTTTTTCTTACTCAAAATTTTTCTTATATTTGTGAAAATCAATCAGACCCTGTGAAAGATAAAGAAAAGTCCAGGGTATGTTTTTCTACTTCACATTTTATGAAGAAAAAGCAAAATATTATATTCTTTGTTGAATACTAGTAACCAATATAAAAGACAATTTTTATTTAACCACTTGTTGAAATAAGATTATCTGTTTTTCTTACTCAAAATTTTTCTTATATTTGTGAAAATCAATCAGACCCTGTGAAAGATAAAGAAAAGTCCAGGGTATATTTTTCTACTTCACATTTTATGAAGAAAAAGCAAAATATTATATTCTTTATTAAATAGTTGTAACCAATATAAAAGACAATTTTTATTTAACCACTTGTTGAAATAAGATTATCTGTTTTTCTTACTCAAAATTTTTCTTATATTTGTGAAAATCAATAGACCCTAAAGGCATGCACAATAGAAAGTACTGTATTTCCATAAGTCTTTTAAAAATAAAATTATTAAAAGTAATTTAAAGAATGTAACAGGAGAGAACGAATTTTCCCCAAAAATCAAATTTTGATGAAAAACTTGTTACATTTGTCATTTTAATTAGTTAATATTTGTAGTTATTAAAGTATATTTTAAGAAACAAAAAGTTCAAAAAGTATATTTTGAGAAATTTGATACAGTTTTCACCAGTACTGTATTTACTATCATAGAAAACATATATTTTGTTTCATACTTTTCGATTTATTATCAACACTGTTGAAGATGTGACACTAGTTCACACACAAGGATTGGAAAGTTTTGAAAGTCGTGTTTCTACATGCTGTTTCAGGATACCTCATTCTCGCTGCAACCACCACCTCATTTGTTTTTTTTTTCTTTGAATAATCAAAAAGGTTTTGATAAGATATATGAGATATATTACATGCTTAGAAAAAGTTAAGTGCTTCACAACGTTATGGATCTATAATTTATTGAAAAGATTATCTAGGAGTGCACTCAATATTATTAAACATCGACCTGTACCATATTTTGTATAAAAACGGTTAGTACCATGTCTAACCAATATGGGATCTATTTCCTTCGGTCTTGCATTTGTTTGTGTGTTGTTCTCCATTATTGTATGTCGAAGAATATATTACCTTTTCTTCTTCTCGATCTTAGTTGGCTTGTTAGTCCTAGGAATCGTGTTCTCCTAGAAAGTCCTTACTCGTTTTGATGCAAATTTCGTGTACACATTTGGTCGGTTTCAGGCAAAATCTGATGAAACCTTTCTCTTGATTCTCAAATTAAATAATTAATATACATGCCCTAATCTATGGCATTCAAATTATAATAATTTTCTTTTATCAAAATTTTTCTTAAAATATTTATGGTCCATTAAATCTGTGAGGATCGACCGTGTACACTATGAAAAAAATATTCGTAATTTTGATTTAATCTGTTATCCGATTTGATTCGAACCAAAAAATTCAGATATCCATAACTCTACAAAGTAAAGAAAATATTAATATGTAATATTTGTAAGAAACGAAGTAAATCACAAATACTAATATTTTTAAGAACGGGTATTCGATCCGTTATATGCATATATATATACATATATTTAAAGAATTATATATATGTTATATAAATATTATATTTTATATAATTTTTACAGTATTTTTATTTACTAAATTTATTAAATTATTTATTAGAGTTAAAAAGTAAATACATTTTTATTTTTGTAATAAAATAGTATTATTTTATACTATTTTTGATTTTTTATTTATTTTTACAGATCGAATCGGATATACGGTCAAAAATCTAAAATTTTCCGGATATCCAAGACACCGAATATCCGAATGGCTACGGATCGAATGATTGATTATTCGGACGAAACATATCGGATCACAAATTTATCTGATTTGTGCCCACCCCTAATGTACATATACAGATTTTGGTGCTAAACACATAGACAAAAATTTGTTTTATGTAATTATGTGTCGGCCCTGGCCTAAAGCTGGGGAAGCAGCTGCTTTAGGCACTAAATTAGACTAAATATTAAAGGGCACCATGATTCGTAGTGTATCCCAATAGTTGTATTTCATTCTGTTGAGCAATAGGTGCTGGGTTCTCGAAGGGCGCCAAAATATTTTTTGCTTTAAGCAGTAGTTTATGTTCAGCCGGGCCTGCTGAGCACGTCAAAATTCATTACATGGTCAGTAGTTTTCATTTTACAAAAAAAAGTGAAAGAAAAAAGTAAATGTGTATTTTATTATGTCCACACTATGGGCACAGAATCGGGTTCGACCATGAGTATGATGGTAATCAAAGTAGTAGAAGACTGTAAAAATATCAGTAGATTTTATTTAGATGTGCTAATCTTACCCAGTCCACTAACTAGCGAAAGGCACTTGAGATTAGGGGTGGGCATTTTATTCTTTAAATTTGATTTGATTCGTTATTTGTTTTGATTCGATCCGAAATTCCAAATATCCGTAAACTTTGAAGCAAAGCATATACAAAAATCAATATTCGTTAAAATCGAAACAAATCACAAATACTAATATTTTAAGAACGGTATTCGATCCGTTATATGCATATATATATACATATATTTAAAGAATTATATATATGTTATATAAATATTATATTTTATATAATTTTTACAGTATTTTTATTTACTAAATTTATTAAATTATTTATTAGAGTTAAAAAGTAAATACATTTTTATTTTTGTAATAAAATAGTATTATTTTATACTATTTTTGATTTTTTATTTATTTTTACAGATCGAATCGGATATACGGTCAAAATCTAAAATTTTCCGGATATCCAAGACACCGAATATCCGAATGGCTACGGATCGAATGATTGATTATTCGGACGAAACATATCGGATCACAAATTTATCTGATTTGTGCCCACCCCTAATGTACATATACAGATTTTGGTGCTAAACACATAGACAAAAATTTGTTTTATGTAATTATGTGTCGGCCCTGGCCTAAAGCTGGGGAAGCAGCTGCTTTAGGCACTAAATTAGACTAAATATTAAAGGGCACCATGATTCGTAGTGTATCCCAATAGTTGTATTTCATTCTGTTGAGCAATAGGTGCTGGGTTCTCGAAGGGCGCCAAAATATTTTTTGCTTTAAGCAGTAGTTTATGTTCAGCCGGGCCTGCTGAGCACGTCAAAATTCATTACATGGTCAGTAGTTTTCATTTTACAAAAAAAAGTGAAAGAAAAAAGTAAATGTGTATTTTATTATGTCCACACTATGGGCACAGAATCGGGTTCGACCATGAGTATGATGGTAATCAAAGTAGTAGAAGACTGTAAAAAATATCAGTAGATTTTATTTAGATGTGCTAATCTTACCCAGTCCACTAACTAGCGAAAGGCACTTGAGATTAGGGGTGGGCATTTTATTCTTTAAATTTGATTTGATTCGTTATTTGTTTTGATTCGATCCGGAAATTCCAAATATCCGTAAACTTTCGAAGCAAAGCATATACAAAAAATCAATATTCGTTAAAATCGAAACAAATCACAAATATTAAAATTTTGGGAAGCGAATATCCGATCCGATCCGTCAGTATATAAATACATGTATATCTTGATTACATTTAAAGTTTTAAATGTATAAAATTATATAATTATTATTCTAACATGTGATTTGACAAATTTTATTCACATTATTACATATATAAAAGTATTACATAAAAAGAGGAGAAATTTTTTATAACAATTATAACTTTTTCTTAAAGTTTGTGTTATTATAATTGTTAATTAAGTTTAAAAAACTGACAAAATATGTAGATTCATTACTTCTTTTAATTTTTATTTCTATATCGTACAAAAGAATATTTTACAAAATAAATTTGTATCAAATTTGTAAAATTATTTGTATTAATCAAAACAGATGAGATATTCGTAAGTATTCGTAAATATCCGCAAATATCTAATTATTTTCTGAATATCCGTTTTTCCGAATATCCGTATTTTTCCGAAGCAAAGCAAATCGAAAAATTAGATATTCGTAACATTCGAAGCAAATCGCAAATACCTTAAAAAGTCCGAATATCCGATCCGTGCCCAGTCCTACTTGAGATATGTTCTACAAGGTCCCATTATTGAATCCCCAAAGTATTGGAATGTGCCGCCATTACAGTGATCAAGCCAGGTGCCCAGGTAGTTAGTAGATAAATGAGCCACCACAAATAATTTAATAGCTCAATATTGTTCCCGAAATATGTATGGCCCAGATCTTACAGGTGGCGGAATATGATTGGATGTCGACGTGTTCTTTGTTTATGCACAGGTGGAAATAAAAGTGCAAAAAGGTTGACAGAAAAAATAGAGAGAAAACAGTTTGAGAGGGTGCGAGAGATGGCGAGGTCAGTGAAGCTGCTTCTATGGAGTCTTCTCCTTCTGGGAACCATAAGCGCTATTCAGGTACATTTATGAGACTTATTATTCGATCGATTGCAGCAAATATGTTGTATGATGCAGAGGGATCGCTAGATATAAACCGAATTGAATTGCGATTGTTTATGTCTTATTGTAATATCTATAATGGTTTAAACTAGCGACGTAAGAGATTCAGGAAGTGGAATAACATACTTTTGTCTGAATTTGTCACCTTAAGACGGGATTGCATTTTCAACATCATTGTATTTTGTATATTTGCAGAGAGCTTATAAGTTACTGCATGAAAGTGTCCCTAATGTGTCACAAATGTATATGTAAAATGAGGCTGATTGGTTTGTGGATGTTTCAGGCCAAAAAGTCCAAGGAAAAGATCACACACAAGGTTTATTTCGATGTCGAAATTAATGGCAAAGAAGCCGGTAATGACCTTATTTTGATGCATCTTGGTGGTGCACTTACTACTTGTGCTAGTTTATGTTAAAAAGACTTCATCTTTTATGATGTTTGTCCAGGTCGTATTGTAATGGGTCTATTTGGAAAGACAGTCCCTAAAACTGCAGGTACTCTTTAACCTTGTACCATTGATTCTTGTCCGCGAGCTTAGCTTTGAGTAAAAGGACATAACTTTCTGAATTTTTTTTTTCTGCAGAGAATTTCCGAGCTTTGTGCACAGGTAAGAGAACAATATATTGTTCTCAATCCTATGTCATTCGAATAATATATACCTTGGAATGAAAGCTTAGCATAAACTGTATGATCACAGGGGAGAAAGGAGTAGGTAAGAAAGGGAAGGCTCTACATTACAAGGGGAGTTCCTTCCATAGGATCATACCAAGCTTTATGCTCCAGGGAGGTGACTTTACTGATGGAAATGGTATGGGAGGTGAATCTATTTATGGTGAGAAGTTTGCTGATGAGAACTTCAAACTCAAGCATACTGGTCCAGGTTTGTGCTTGCTTCTTCACTATTCTCTGTTCACAATGCCAAAGGCCTAAGTGAGGTAGGTTTTAATAACCTGTATTGTTTTATTTCTTTCACAGGGTATCTATCAATGGCAAACGCCGGTGAAGACACCAACGGATCACAGTTTTTCATCACAACAGTTACAACAAGCTGGTGAGCACACATAATCAGCGTGATTTCAATATATGTTTCTTTTTATTTCTTTTATTAGACAGCTGGGGACTTGAACAGGTTGGACGGGAGGCACGTAGTGTTCGGGAAGGTAGTGACGGGAATGGACGTGGTGTACAAAATCGAAGCTGAGGGTACTCAGAGTGGAACTCCTAAGAGTAAAGTTGTGATTGTTGACAGTGGTGAGCTTCCTCCGTAACTCAACTCTTCATGAAGTTTTCTCCACCTGATCCTCCTTTGCTTTGAGCTTAGAGCTTGATGACGTTTGTGTTTGAACGACTAACTTAAACACTTAATAAAGATTCAACCATTCTGCTTTTTATTGTTCTGTCTGCTTATATCTCAAATCTACATTACTATTAATTATGCATACCCCCGTCAGATGCACAAATGACAGAACACAGGAGTTGTGTTCTAACCTATTATCATCATATCCTTTATCATCAGTATCTAAACCAAGTAAAAAGTTTATGAAAATACATGTACTGTCTTGTGTCAGCCAAAGTGTTTCATAACTCTTAGATAGTGAAAACAGATATCGGATAATTAAGGGAGCGACGACATTTACTTTACACAGCTAAAATGAGATATAGACAGGAGATATAATATTAAGATCTAAAGCTGAAACCTGATTTTAAATTTAGTTTTATGTTAATCAGAGTCACTCTCTGTGTCTTAGAAACTGAACTCTCTACTACATCCCTCAAGCTTGATCAGTAGTGTCCCCCTGTTCTCTTCACAATACCCAACTCCTTCTCTTTCTAACAACTTTGTCACCTGATCACCAACAAGCATTATACCGTAACTGCAATAATCAGTTACTGGTTTTGTGCACACAATCTGAATATGCACCATTCAGTTCAGATGCGAAAGGGTGTTGAAGAAACTTACCGATTGTTTCACTTTCGACTTCCCAAACCCATGTGACCCACATCCTGTGATCACACGTAGTGTCTGAATGGCTGGTTCATTTAACAATGTTAGAAGGCAAGAAATTATCTCTGATTTTATGAAGACAAGACTTGTAACTGAGTTTGGTGAGTACACTTACAAGGGACATATGCTCCGAGTAAGAGATGCATCTTCAAGAGCTTCATTGCTTGTTTAACATGTTGACCATGCAGATCAATGGTTATCACATTCTCTATACCCTTATTTCTGCATTAATAGTTGCAACGATGGTTTAGTCCACACCAAAAATCCAAGGTGAAAGCATATCACAGCATTAACATCTACAATGCCCTTAAAACAGCCAACCTCGCGACGAATATATCTTGGCTTGCCCTCTCATCTGCTCGTTGAGCTAATCTAGATGCCGCTCTCCCCTAATAAGTATAAGGACACAAGGTTATGACTCACTTCCAAAGAAGTTTCTCTAATAGCATTGAAACATATAAGACCACGAGGTGCACCTGGTCAGAAAGGTAAGCCGCATGAGCCCTCCCTCCTTTCGAATATGCTTCTGCAGCCTTTGACCAAGTGATATATACATTAGTGGGTATTTTGTTGAGTAATCCACCAGTGCTAGAGATATGGAAGCAAGTAAAACTTACTTTATGATAGTATGACTTCGTTACATTCCACTGGTCATTTGCACCTTTTCTAAGTTCATGATATCCATCATCCTTCACTGCAAACACATGTATGGATTTGAATGGTGATGCAATTTATGAGTAAGAAAAATCAATTCAAGAGATGCGACACAAACAAGCAGTTGAGACCTCAGATGTTTTTGCCAAATAACAAAAATTGCCAAGTGTTTCATTGGGTAAAACACCAAACATCAGAAGCTCTGAGGCTGCAAACTCATGGCAAAATGAGCCTGCTATTTGCAGCCGACAGATATACTAAAATACAGAAAGCATGGTAAAATACCAAAAGAATCAGGCTGGGACCCTTCACCACTAGATGAAGAAGCATCAATGCCAAGTGATTGCATTTTCTTTGCGACGTTTCTCCAACTCATTGTCTTTGGTTCGTGTTTAGTACTCTGGGGAATGTTGAACAGAGACTCCAACACCTTTTGTGGAAGATCAGGCTCAGAGCTTCCTTGGCTTCTTGCAAAAGGATCACTCATGAGAGCTTTCGAGTAATCCCTACCATGAGAAAACAGGCCATACTTTGCGGACACGCGCGTCCCTCACGCTCACCTACCGGTTTGTTTTCTGATTGAACACATTGACCGGTTTATATTGACCTATTTAAAACTGATGACGGGCGAAATATGAAAACAGAGTATAGTAGACTTTCCCAGGTTTGATTTTTCTTTTATCTTTCCAATTTGAATTTCTTTTTACCAATTTGTAAAGTTAACAAAAAAATTAAGGATAACGGACTTATTTAGACATCATAATATCGTAACTAATCTTTCCAACCTCATTCTAATTACATATGAATTAATAAGAGGCTTCACTTTGGATACTACTAACTGGCAACGAGAAATCAAATGGTGGGCAGCAAAGTTTCAAGACGTCAGATTCCAATGGCCAAATAGAAGTGCGAATAAGGTGGCTGATTGTTTGGCAAAGCGATTTGAAGATGGTGTATCGTTTGTATTCTACTTCTATGTACCTCAACATTTACATATATACCTTATTGCACATTGATCAGTTAACGTAATAAAATTTGATGTTATTAAAAAAAAAAAAATCAATACGGAACGGTTAACAGTCGGTTTAAATTTAAAGAAGCAGTTTGGATATATAAGGAAATTTTTTTTTTATACAGTATTTGGTAGAAGAAACAACAAAAGGCCCTAACTAGAACCGTGTATGGGAAGCTATCAAAGCTCTTATCATTCGTGACATACTCGAAAAGAAAACTAGGTACAAATCATCTTTTTTGAAAGCATGGTAAAATACCAAAAGAATCAGGCTGGGACCCTTCACCACTAGATGAAGAAGCATCAATGCCAAGTGATTGCATTTTCTTTGCGACGTTTCTCCAACTCATTGTCTTTGGTTCGTGTTTAGTACTCTGGGGAATGTTGAACAGAGACTCCAACACCTTTTGTGGAAGATCAGGCTCAGAGCTTCCTTGGCTTCTTGCAAAAGGATCACTCATGAGAGCTTTCGAGTAATCCCTACCATGAGAAAACAGGCCATACTTTGCGGACACGCGCGTCCCTCACGCTCACCTACCGGTTTGTTTTCTGATTGAACACATTGACCGGTTTATATTGACCTATTTAAAACTGATGACGGGCGAAATATGAAAACAGAGTATAGTAGACTTTCCCAGGTTTGATTTTTCTTTTATCTTTCCAATTTGAATTTCTTTTTACCAATTTGTAAAGTTAACAAAAAAATTAAGGATAACGGACTTATTTAGACATCATAATATCGTAACTAATCTTTCCAACCTCATTCTAATTACATATGAATTAATAAGAGGCTTCACTTTGGATACTACTAACTGGCAACGAGAAATCAAATGGTGGGCAGCAAAGTTTCAAGACGTCAGATTCCAATGGCCAAATAGAAGTGCGAATAAGGTGGCTGATTGTTTGGCAAAGCGATTTGAAGATGGTGTATCGTTTGTATTCTACTTCTATGTACCTCAACATTTACATATATACCTTATTGCACATTGATCAGTTAACGTAATAAAATTTGATGTTATTAAAAAAAAAAAAATCAATACGGAACGGTTAACAGTCGGTTTAAATTTAAAGAAGCAGTTTGGATATATAAGGAAATTTTTTTTTTATACAGTATTTGGTAGAAGAAACAACAAAAGGCCCTAACTAGAACCGTGTATGGGAAGCTATCAAAGCTCTTATCATTCGTGACATACTCGAAAAGAAAACTAGGTACAAATCATCTTTTTTTTTTTTTTTTTTTTGAAAAAATGTTAAATTTATTCAAAAAGAAAAAAGACTGTTTCTACAACTTTAGATACTTATATGAATTGAAACCAAACAATTTACAACTTCTATTATCTACTGCCTAGCCACATTTGCAACCCTTCATCATATTTCCTGTCTCTCATCATTCTAATTGTAGACAGTCTATTTCTCACTTCCCTGTCAATCCATTGAACCATTTTTTGAGTATTTTTAGGACTCTCTCCATGTCTTCTTCCATTTCTCTCCCTCCATATACTATATACTGCCACTTGAAAAGTATATCTAGCAAGAAAAGTAATCAGCTTCATTCGGTCTTTATCCATAAGCAGATGAACAATGCTTCTCCAATCCTCCACATATCTGGTTGCCAGCAGATTACTCATGAGTTTCTTCCAAATCTCTCTGGAATAGTCACAGTCAAAGAACAGATGATCTTTAGTTTCGGTGGCTGCGTTACATAGAACACACCCTCACGAGGCTTGATCACTTGGATTAAGCGGCTAAACTCGTCTTTCCGTCTTGCGAGTCGGTCGCCGCCAAATTGAGCTTTACCAAAATTTCCATTAAATTTGTGAGATTACACGACTCAAATCAAAGATAATCTTTGAAATTATTCGTCTTGTTCTTTTAAGAGAGATGATACAAAAAAGGAAAAACTTGTTTGCAGGCATAAATGAAAGAGAAAGACATAATAGGTTTTTAAAAGTATGAAAGAGAAGCATACAATGAATCAATGGGAATTTAGATAGCGTATGAGATGTGGTTTTAGGCATATGGGTAGAATTGTCATTAGCTTTATGGAACAGTGTTTCTATAGTGGATTTGGGTATATCCCTAATTACTCAAAAAAAAAAAAAGTTTCTATCTTTTTGGTTCTCTCTGTTTCAATGCGTTTCGCTATCTCCATAAAGAATCAAACTTTGCAAATCAGTCTGGATATTTTAAGTTTTATAGAGTATATGGTAGAAGAAACAACAAAAGGCCATAACTAAAACCGTGTGTGGCAAGCTATCAAAGCTCTCATCATTCGTGATATACTTGAAAAGAAACTACAAATACAAATCATCTTTTAAGCAGTCGAGTGACTCTTAAGGCAGAAGAAATTCCCCAAAAGATTCCTAAACGAACGAGGATTCAACTTGGCCTTCTCGTTTTTCAACTCAGCTCTGAGACCAGACTTGGCAAGCTCAAGTTTCTTGAGCTCTTGTTTGAGTTCCACAATCCGAGCTTCACAAGCATCGCGTTTCTTCCTCTCTAAATAAGCCATCTCCAGCTTTGACCACAACCATTCCACCTTAAAACCTTCTTGCGTCAGATAATGCAAATACTTGGAAGTTGTGCTCAGTTCGACATCAGAGAGCGATCTCTTGTGGTCAAGCATCCAAATGGTATACATGAGAGTGTTCATATAATATGTCCTGAGCTCTGGGTGCTGAGATTGAACACTGAGTTCTGGGTATATCTTAAAAATTCTGAGGACTAAACTCTCATCCCAAAACTTAAATACGAAGCCGTTGATATTCATCCAGGGAGCTGAGTAGCCATTGGAATTTGTCGAACTATTTCTTCGCATGTATTGCGTCGCCGCAATCATCGCTGCTACTGCACCAACATTCATGGTGAGATCTTGTAAAAAAAAATATTGTTTAAAAAGTTTTGCTTCGCGGTATGCTCAATTAGGTATAGCCCTCTTTATATAGAGACACATAATAGATATCTATTGGTTTTTGTATTTCCTTTTTAGCTAGGAATTAATTATTTCCTTTTTGACCATTTATCTAGGAATTAATTAGAAAATAAATAATATAATTAGCCTTTATTTTACTCTCTTCTGTTTCATTGGTTTATAATATGCCAATATATCGAATATTCAGTGAAAAAAAAAAAGTTAACAAAATATGGAGTACCAAAATTTAATAATCGATATAGAGAAGGTGAGCTTAAGAACTCGACGATTGGGAGTTGGAGGTGGTGAGCTTAAGAAGGTAACGAAAGTGGAAAGCAGAATAGACAAAAGCTTATACGTAACTAATTGAGATTCCGTTACTTTCTCTGTTTTTATGATATGTGTCGCGTGAAAGATGATGCGCGCCTTATTCTGTTATTCGGCTCCTAACTCCAAATAATTATCGTTAAAAAATAGCTAAGAAGTCGTATAAAAGAAAGAAAACATTCCTTTTTTCAACCAAGCTGTCACATGCTTCGAATCAGATTCAAGGTGGAGATGGATGCACGGCTCTGTTGACTTACTTGGTGTTCTGGTTTTGTTGTGTCGGGGAGAAAAGAATAACTATACAGAGACAAAAGTCATTTTATTTACGAGTGAATAAAATAAGCTTAAAGACGATTACATTACATGATTGCTATAGTGATAACGCGTTTTACACCAAGTGAATCAGGGCTGTTTATTTTATGAGCCATGGGACAATTTGTTTAACTCCTTCCAAGTTTTATACAAACAAAATAAACAAAGAGTAATAGGGGCTATAACTTAGTCAGAACGAATACCACCCATGAAGCTCCTCGGATCTGGACAATTACCCGTGAACTCAGCTTGTGAAAAGTCGAATCCTGGGTTCTGCAATAACCGATAAAGAGACAGAACATGTAAAAAATAGTATTGATCGAAAGAGAAAAAGAAAGCATAAAGTCTTAAGTACATAGAAGCCATCGATACAGGTCAAAGCAAAACGATATGGCACACACGTGTTCGGTCTAGCTCATGTTTGTTTTGCCTATTGCATTTACAAGTTAGACAGCCACCACAGACCTTTTGCTTTAGAGGCCAATTAGGTGACCAAGAGAAAAACTAGAAAAGCATAAACCATATAAAACGAATAAGGCTTTATGCATACAAACCTCCTCTTGAAACCGCTGCAGCATGAGACGTTTCTGTTCAAGATCAGTGGCGTAAGGATCCAACTGACCCTGTCCCAGAATCGGAGATGCCCATGTCTGCCCTTTCTCCCTCTTCTGCAGGGTAATGTGCATTATATCATCCTCTGCCAAACCAAACATAAAACTTTCAGAGATTAGCAACCAGCGACAAACTATAAATCTAACCAAATGTATTAAAAGAAACACAATTTTAGTAACTTACAGATGCTGATAATAACCCCAAAAAAAAAAACATAAAACAAGAAACATTGATGGAGTGGGTGTGTGATCGAATCATCCATCCTATACTCTCTAATGTTCGATACCAAACTATATATACAGTTTATGCCAACTTCAGATCAAATTTTCAAATTTTTCCAACTACGGAACAGACCTAAACACCAAATCTTATTCCAGAGGATGCAAGCGTCCGAAACAAGACACGCAAGAAGAAAGAGTACCTAGGGTCCAAAACGAGCAATCGGTCTTCACCGGAGCACTAAGATCATGCTGAGAAAGTTAAAAACTTTTCAGTCAACCACACCGATTTACACAATAGTAAGAAACCAAAAACGTTGAAAGATGGTAAAAAAAAGAAACAGTACATTGAGATAAGGAGGGTTGCCTTTGATGCCAACTTCGAGATGTTTCGACTGGATTCTGCAGTGGAAAGCCTTCGGGTGAACATTGGGAGGCAAGGTTATGTACAAGTTCACTTCTTCGAGGGTTTGGTCCCACTCAAACACCTTTTGCCCTATAAGTAACATCATATCCCAAAACCATAATCGAATCAAAATGAGATCAGACTGCAATGACGTATAAATAGAGAGGAGAAGAGAGAACCGTTGTGAACGAAATCGTGTCGCTTCTCTGGCGCTAGCTTCTCCGCCATATCTAGGAGGAGGGGGCTCGCTTACTTCTCCGTTCCCGGCGAAACCGATCTCCGTCGTGATAAAATGATTGTACTTGTCCAAGGTTATTAGCATAGACAAACACAACCAAAGAGATAGGCCCAAAACTAAGCCCATTTAAATGTTTTATTGCAAATGTAGAGCTTACCTCAACATAAGCGCATCTACAAAAGAAAAAATAATAATAATCCACTAAGGTTAAATGATCTAAATTGATCTATTGGATGATTTAACTTAATGAATTGAATCTAAACTAAAATTAAAAAATTGGTTAGTTTTATCAAAAAAAATCTAAATTTAGAGTAAAACACTTAAACATCATTTAAACACAGATTTGAATTTCACAAACCAAAAATAATTTATCAGTACTTAAATATAGATTAAAAAAATTATTAGTATTAGTCTCTTTATTAAATAGTGATTTAAACTCACTGATCATACATGTGTCAGATATTTTTTTCGTACAACCATAAGCGTGTGTCATATTTTTATTGAACAAGTGGCAACCCTCTAATGGAAACTGACGAAAAACCATGGGTAGTGCCCAAAACAAGATAATAAACCCACTAATCGAAAAACAAGGGGCATAACCGTCAATTCGTTTTCTAATTCGCGACTTTTCTCGAGAAAGCAACTTGGAGAAAGCGTAACCGATTAAGCGCTAAATAAGAGAAAGATAATATTTACAAAAATACCACTTTCCCTTTTTTTTTCTCTGTCTTCATTAATGCTAAAACTTTGATCATCGGATTGGGTGAAACATCTAACTCTGATAAAAGATAAAACCATTGAAAAGTACTCTTTTCCTTTTTGGTATTGATTTTGAGAAACAGTGTTAGCTTTCTTGATTCCTCTCTTCTCTCTCTGTGTGTGTTCGTTTGATGGGAGTTATTATTTCCCGGGAAATTCACTTTTGCCATGGCTACTAAACTGTCTTTCAAGGACTCTCTTAAAGCTCTCGAAGCCGATATTCAACACGCTAATACTCTGTAAAACCCTCGATTCTTCTGCTTTTTCTGATTCGAAAAGTCTCTATCTTTTCTGGTTTTAGCTGTGGTTCTAGTTTATGACAGGTCCAAGCTAACTTATTGCTTTGTTCTCTCTGTTTTTCCCCCTTTTTCAACTTTTCCTCTGTTTGGTTTGCATGTAAGAGTTTCCTTCTTGTTTGAATTGAAATCTGTGAAAAATCTTTCAGATTCTGTTGCTTGATTAGGTTCCACCAGTGGGGTATGTGTTTTACTTTCTTATGGTTAAGAATTGAGGATTTTCTTTTACGCTTTGTGTTTTTGTGTATTCAGTTGATCAGTGAGTTTAGCTTATGATGACGTCAGCTGTGTATTGGGATTCTCGTTCTTAACTTAAGTTGACTTGAAGCTGAACGTCTAAGTGACTTTACTTCAGCTGAATCATTAGATGTTTTTTTTAGAACCGATCCGTGTCTGAGCTGCACCAGCTTTTAGTTCTGTGTTGTGTCATGGATCTTATGATCAATGTTATAGTAGCCCTACATGCATACTTAACTCTTTTGAATGCCTTGACCAAATATATATCTGTTGTTGTTACGACCCTTATTTTTCTTCTCTTTCTCAAAATGAATCAACAGAGCTTTGGATTACCCTCGTGAGAAGGATGGAGCACGTGTTCAGATGAGATTATCGTACAGTCCAGCTGCTCAGTTCTTTCTTTTTCTTGTTCAGTGGACTGATTGTCACCTCGCTGGTTCCCTCGGATTACTCAGAGTTCTTATCTATATGGTACCTCTTCCCCCTTTTCGTTTCACTACATTCACCATACTCCTCTTGTTGATTAACTCGTTGAGCTATGTTTGGTACTTCAGACTTATGCAGATGGGAAAACCACAATGTCGGTTTACGAAAGAAAAGCCAGCATCAGAGAGTTCTACGGTATATGTTCTGTTTCTGCACCCATGAATATCTAGTTAACGAGGTTGATGTTGTTTATTCTTATGCTTTTTATTTATTTGTAGCTGTTATATTCCCGTCCTTGTTACAACTACAAAGGGGAATCACAGACCTCGAGGACCGTAAACAAAAAGAGGTCTGCAACATGCGATACAGAAAGAAGGATGAGAGCAAAAAGTGTGAGCTCTCGGAAATTGAGATGGAGCGGGAAGAAGAATGTGGAATCTGTATGGAGATTACCAGCTTGGTCGTGCTGCCAAACTGTACTCATTCTCTCTGCATCAAATGCTATCGCGATTGGTAAGCCAGTCACTACAAGAGCTTCTTACTTTTCTTTTTGTTTGAAGTGTTCTGTTTTCTGAAGAAAGGGGTAATGTTAATTCTTAGGAGAGGGAGGTCGCAGTCATGCCCTTTCTGTAGAGACAGCCTTAAAAGAGTGGATTCAGGTGATCTCTGGATGTTCTTGGAGAACACCGATACAGCGAATCCCTCTGTGATTGCTAGAGAGAATCAGAGACGGTTGTTTGTGTATATTGAGAAGTTACCACTGGTGGTTCCAGATCAAGCGTTTGCATCTTCTCCTTACGATTGTCATGTGAGGTAAAATAAGAAGAAAAAAAAAGGTGTAAACCGGGTCTGGTGAATCTTTACATGTATCTATTTATTAGAAGTTAGCAGAAGTAGTAGCAGTCTTGTCTTTTTAAACTCTGTTTCTTTTACCATATTTTCTTGGGAAAGCTATCACTTCCTTCATGCTTTTTGTGCATTTGGTTGTGGTTCCCATTTACATATTTACAAGCATAAACCCTTCTCTTCAAGAAGATTCACAAACAAATTGTTATTGCCTATTCAAGTGTTAAGATCAGAGATTGTGTACTACACAACCATGTTGTTAAAAGAACTGTTATACCTTGTGTATTCAAACGTTAGGTTAAAACTACGTCCTCAAGTTTCTAAGTAAACAAAGTCTTCCCAAGTTTAGATTATTGAGAATAAGTTTTCAAGTTTTAGAAACCGAAAGCTAAAGTTAAAATGTTGCCATTCGCCATCCTGATTCTGTGGCAGTTTATCTTGCTATGGTCTGATCTTATATAAGGAGACCGAAACAAAGGTTCACAACTTATTGGTTATTAAGAAAGAAAAAAAATCAAAACTAATATTATGGAGGGACTTTTTTATGTTGATATCAAGTGGTTATGCCTTTCCATGGTCGATAACTTCTCAGTTGTAGCCAGAATCTTCGGG
Source organism: Brassica carinata (assembly GCA_016771965.1). Taxonomy (NCBI): domain Eukaryota; kingdom Viridiplantae; phylum Streptophyta; class Magnoliopsida; order Brassicales; family Brassicaceae; genus Brassica; species Brassica carinata. The sequence goes on along the minus strand of CM028687.1, from coordinate 61,810,428 downwards.
AGAGAAGACTCGCTGATCAGTAGCTTACACAGAGGTGGTTTGTCTCAGTAAATGTGATTTTTATTTTACAGTTTCTCTTTTACGTCTGCATATTGATTATTAGTACATGAAAACACTGTCTACTATCCGGTTCTAGACAGGAGACTGCTTCCTTAAGCTGCTTGGCTATAGCTGCAAAGTACACAGGAGACTGCTTCCTTAAGCTGCTTGGCTATAGCTGCAAAGTACTTGCCATTGAAATTTGCCTGCTGACTCACCATGCATCTTAGTTGATTCTCCTAAGCCATCAGCTCCATACCTATACTGCTATACAGTTAGAGCCAAACGTTAGACATTATCAATTATGTATATATACAGATCATAAGACCGATATATCGGACCATATTAGTTTTTTTTTGGTTTTATGCTCTTTCTCTCTTTAATCTATATACAATTATTTATGAAGTGATTTTGCTGATTTGTCATATTTCCCATGATTTTAGCTAATTATACTTATTTGTCATATTCTTATTAGTTTTAGATTAAATCATAAAATTTATTAATTTAGATAATATAAATATTTCGATTTAAAATTAATTTATTAATTTAAATTAATATAAATATTTTAAATTTTCTAATTGGATTTATATATATATATATATATATATATATGAATAATATTTATGAAGTGATTTTGCTGATTTGTCATATTTCCCATGATTTTAGCTAATTATTCTTATTTGTCATATTCTTATTAGTTTTAGATTAAATCATAAAATTTATTAATTTAGATAATATAAATATTTCGATTTAAAATTAATTTAAATTAATATAAATATTTTAAATTTCTAATTGGATTTATGAATAATATTTATGAAGTGATTTTGCTGATTTGTCATATTTCCCATGATTTTAGCTAATTATTCTTATTTGTCATATTCTTATTAGTTTTAGCTGAAATCATTAGTTTATTAATTTAAATAACATAACTATTTCAAACTTTCTAATTGGAATTACAATTATAATTATTTTAACTTTCACAAGATTCTTATTAGTTTTAGATTAAATCATAAAATTTATTAATTTAGATAATATAAATATTTTAAATTTCTAATTGGATTTATGAATAATATTTATGAAGTGATTTTGCTGATTTGTCATATTTCCCATGATTTTAGCTAATTATACTTATTTGTCATATTCTTATTAGTTTTAGATTAAATCATAAAATTTATTAATTTAGATAATATAAATATTTTAAATTTTCTAATTGGATTTATGAATAATATTTATGAAGTGATTTTGCTGATTTGTCATATTTCCCATGATTTTAGCTAATTATACTTATTTGTCATATTCTTATTAGTTTTAGCTGAAATCATTAGTTTATTAATTTAAATTAATATAAATATTTTAAATTTTCTAATTGATTTATATATATATATGAATAATATTATAATTATTTTAACTTTCACAAGATTCTTATTAGTTTTAGCTGAAATCATTAGTTTATTAATTTAAATTAATATAAATATTTCGATTTAAAATTAATTTATTAATTTAGATAATATAAATATTTCGATTTAAAATTAATTTATTAATTTAAATAACATAACTATTTCAAACTTTCTAATTGGAATTACAATTATAATTATTTTAACTTTCACAAGATTCTTATTAGTTTTAGATTAAATCATAAAATTTATTAATTTAAATTAATATAAATATTTCGATTTAAAATTAATTTAAATTAATATAAATATTTTAAATTTTCTAATTGGATTTATGAATAATATTATAATTATTTTAAATTTTCTAATTGGATTTATGAATAATATTATAATTATTTTAACTTTCACAAGATTCTTATTAGTTTTAGCTGAAATCATTAGTTTATTAATTTAAATTAATATAAATATTTCGATTTAAAATTAATTTAAATTAATATAAATATTTTAAATTTTCTAATTGATTTATATATATATATGAATAATATTTATGAAGTGATTTTGCTGATTTGTCATATTTCCCATGATTTTAGCTAATTATTCTTATTTGTCATATTCTTATTAGTTTTAGATTAAATCATAAAATTTATTAATTTAGATAATATAAATATTTCGATTTAAAATTAATTTAAATTAATATAAATATTTTAAATTTTCTAATTGATTTATATATATATATATGAATAATATTATAATTATTTTAACTTTCACAAGATTCTTATTAGTTTTAGCTGAAATCATTAGTTTATTAATTTAAATTAATATAAATATTTTAAATTTTCTAATTGATTTATATATATATATATATATATATATATATATATATATATATGAATAATATTTATGAAGTGATTTTGCTGATTTGTCATATTTCCCATGATTTTAGCTAATTATACTTATTTGTCATATTCTTATTAGTTTTAGCTGAAATCATTAGTTTATTAATTTAAATTAATATAAATATTTTAAATTTCTAATTGGATTTATGAATAATATTTATGAAGTGATTTTGCTGATTTGTCATATTTCCCATGATTTTAGCTAATTATACTTATTTGTCATATTCTTATTAGTTTTAGCTGAAATCATTAGTTTATTAATTTAAATAACATAACTATTTCAAACTTTCTAATTGGAATTACAATTATAATTATTTTAACTTTCACAAGATTCTTATTAGTTTTAGCTGAAATCATTAGTTTATTAATTTAAATAACATAACTATTTCAAACTTTCTAATTGGAATTACAATTATAATTATTTTAACTTTCACAAGATTCTTATTAGTTTTAGATTAAATCATAAAATTTATTAATTTAAATAACATAACTATTTCAAACTTTCTAATTGGAATTACAATTATAATTATTTTAACTTTCACAAGATTCTTATTAGTTTTAGCTGAAATCATTAGTTTATTAATTTAAATTAATATAAATATTTTAAATTTCTAATTGGATTTATGAATAATATTATAATTATTTTAACTTTCACAAGATTCTTATTAGTTTTAGCTGAAATCATTAGTTTATTAATTTAAATAACATAACTATTTCAAACTTTCTAATTGGAATTACAATTATAATTATTTTAACTTTCACAAGATTCTTATTAGTTTTAGATTAAATCATAAAATTTATTAATTTAAATAACATAACTATTTCAAACTTTCTAATTGGAATTACAATTATAATTATTTTAACTTTCACAAGATTCTTATTAGTTTTAGCTGAAATCATTAGTTTATTAATTTAAATAACATAACTATTTCAAACTTTCTAATTGGAATTACAATTATAATTATTTTAACTTTCACAAGATTCTTATTAGTTTTAGCTGAAATCATTAGTTTATTAATTTAAATTAATATAAATATTTCGATTTAAAATTAATTTATTAATTTAGATAATATAAATATTTTAAATTTCTAATTGGATTTATATATATATATGAATAATATTATAATTATTTTAACTTTCACAAGATTCTTATTAGTTTTAGCTGAAATCATTAGTTTATTAATTTAAATAACATAACTATTTCAAACTTTCTAATTGGAATTACAATTATAATTATTTTAACTTTCACAAGATTCTTATTAGTTTTAGATTAAATCATAAAATTTATTAATTTAAATAACATAACTATTTCAAACTTTCTAATTGGAATTACAATTATAATTATTTTAACTTTCACAAGATTCTTATTAGTTTTAGATTAAATCATAAAATTTATTAATTTAAATTAATATAAATATTTTAAATTTCTAATTGGATTTATATATATATATATATATATATATATATATATATATATATATATATATATATATATATATATATGAATAATATTTATGAAGTGATTTTGCTGATTTGTCATATTTCCCATGATTTTAGCTAATTATTCTTATTTGTCATATTCTTATTAGTTTTAGATTAAATCATAAAATTTATTAATTTAGATAATATAAATATTTCGATTTAAAATTAATTTAAATTAATATAAATATTTTAAATTTCTAATTGGATTTATGAATAATATTATAATTATTTTAACTTTCACAAGATTCTTATTAGTTTTTAGCTGAAATCATTAGTTTATTAATTTAAATAACATAACTATTTCAAACTTTCTAATTGGAATTACAATTATAATTATTTTAAATAAGTTATGACCAATTCTTATTTTCATATGATGTAAGATGTTTTAAACTCTAAAGTTTCATTTTTCTCATTCATTCCAAATTGTCTCGATTATAGCTTTTGACATCTATATTTATGTACTTTTGATATTTATTTTTTAGTTGGAGTTCTATGTTTTCCTTCTTTCTTTGAGTTTGAAATACTAGAAGCAAATCGGTTTTGTTACACGGAGTTTGGAATTATGAATTAGGTATTCTGAATTACTTCAGTAGTTATTTCACGTGTATGTTTTGTTACTGTTTAATCTATAAGGAAAATATGTTTTGATATTAAGTTTAGAGATCTGTTTATGTAATCGTGTTATGAACATGTGTTTAATAGTTTAGTTTCTAAAACGGCTAAAAGTAGATATATTTTTAATAAATAATTAGATTTATCATTATATAACTAACCATAAATTAATTTTAATAATAAAACTATCATTATCTATTGTTTCTTTTATTAAAAGTAAACTTATGAAATATTAAGATAAGTCAATGTATATACTGATCAAGTAAACCAATGAAATATTTTCATTACCTCGATTCGTTTTTTTAAGGTTTTCTTCTAAATTATCATCAAATTTTTTACTTTTTATTTATTTTTTTCTTACCTGGATTTTGTGTGTTTTAGTGTTTTTGGTAATTTAATATATATTTTGGTTCAAAAATACAAAGTAGATTAAGAGAGACCAAAAGTTCACATTCTTACTTTACTTTATTGTGTGAAATATTTGATATGTAATTATACTCTGATGGTCTCATAGTTTTATAGATTTCTTTTGTGTTAAGGAGATGTCGACCAAAATAAAAAGAAAAATAAAATTAAAATGATTAAGAATATAAAAAATAAATTATCATGATATTTAAATCATAATACATATATTAGTAATTATTAGTAAAAAGATTATGACCGCATGTGCCGGATAAACACCTAGTGGTAAATAATGTATAATAAATAAAATGGTCAACATAAAGAGTATTTTATTATATAGTGTATATATATGTATATTATTTGTTGCTGGTATCTTTCATCAGACCCGTATAATTTGAAGAAACATCAAGTAAGAAAGGACAACAGCCACATCATAGCTTTACTGAGAAAACATTAGTTAGAAAGTATTTATTTTTCGGATTAAAAGGTATAGTTATAAGCAAGAGATTATTGAAAATTTATGTTTAAGAGTACGTTACTCAAAACTCAAAAGCATTTAGTATAAACAATTGTAGTCAACTAATAATTAATTCCTTGCATAACTATATTCCATGTTTTCATTTGGCGGCATTTAGATTACCATTGATGGGTCTCTCCATCTACTACTTCGTCAGTTACACATTTACAAAAACAATTTAGACTACCATTGATGGTCTTTTTGGTATATAAATAATTTAATAGATAATTATTACTTAGCTGAAGATTAACCCACTAATCCTTCCATTTGACATATTACACGTTGTTGACTAGCTCATTATATTAATATCAGTCTTTGCTGTTTAGATATTATCATTTAGTGGAAATGTGTTGCTTTTATTGAAAAATGAAAATAAAGACTGACAAAAATTCATGAGTTTAAATTATTTTCTCAAAAAAAAAAATCATGAGTTTGATGCCAAACAAGTAATCTTTAGAAAAATATTGGATATTATTCTATAGTCAACTTATATTCTTCAAAAAAATAAAAATAATGACGTCATATAGAGTATATATATAATAATAGGAATGATTTTGGAGAAATATTGATATGAGATTTAGTGACTAATAGGGATGGATACATATAGTAATCAATTAAATAAATATCAATATTTTGTATTTCTCATATTTTGTAGTTTGTCTTATATAGCTTTTTACTTTTAACTTCAGAGACATAAATTTATTTTTGGTTTAATTTTTTGTATAAAATAATTAAAAAAATGAGAGCTATAACGTTAATTTATAAATAAAATATCAGAATTAATGAAATTTAATGGCTCATTGAGTTTATATAGCAACCCACTAACTTCTCCCATATTCTATGTTACTAGCTAAACTCACTCCTTTGTGTTCTCCTCTCCTTTCTATTAATCTTCTCTCTTTTTTTCTTCCATGGAGCACCGGCGCATTGCCCACGGAGCAGCACCTCCGTTGACCGCCGTGGAGAGATTTTTATACGGCCAAAACAATGATACCTTGAGTACCAAGAAACAAAAGGGTCCTAAAGAACGACACACACCGATCGTGAGAAGGACAGCAGTGACTGAGATTGTAAACGATAACAAAGAGAACACGACGTTTGGTCCAAGGAAGGAGAAACACTTGGTCGTTCATGGCCGAAGCCCTATTGGGGACATGGTCGTTAAAGATGCAACCACGAAGAAGCGACCATACAAGAATCTTATCAAAGGGCAATGGACAGTGGAAGAAGACAGGTACATAACTCATAGATACATGTTTATGTTTTCTTACATAGATTGATTCATGCGTCT